>JAZHYW010055814.1:0-17199 GCA_037355805.1 Ixodes ricinus | reverse complement strand
CCGTATTGCTTCCGCCTTATTTTGTTGGCATCTGTGTTGTTCTGTTTTTTTAATGCGTGAGCGTTGCTTGGCTCAGTCAGCGAAAAAGCCGTCGGCAAAATCCGTCGTCAAAATCCGTGACTTGTCCAACACAAAAAAAAAAAAAAAAAAAACTCTGTCACATGATATTTCTGGTTACGTGATCTCCCTGGTAAGGTGACCTATCTGGTCATGTGAGCACAGAAAGAGCTCGTCCGGGTTTCGAACCTAAGCCTGGTTTTCGAACCTAGAGTCCGCCTTGATCGTGAAACGAAGCGCGCTATCCGTTGCGACAACACAACTCGGGCAAAGCTAGTGCTCACGCATTTTCAAATCATAAGAAAAGCTCAAGTGCCCTCGTAGTTTTTTTTTTTCTTCTTTTTGTGTTATGCAACAGCGTCTTTGTGCGTCACCACTATCTAATTCTGACATATCCGGGAGAGAGAAATACGACCTTTCTTTTCTTTTTCTTTCTATTAGCCTTCTATCGACATTTGTTCTGCTATTTTTTTTTTAAATTAGCCTTCTATCGGAATTTTTTAGTTTATTTTCGTCGGGCAACGCCTAACGTATTACACGATGTTTTAATATTTTAAAAATATATTCTGCTAGTGAAGGGCAGAATGACCGCATGCGCATAAGCCATCACAGCATACTTCAGTTGAGTGAGCGTATTTCACTTGAGTCAACGCTCGATTCGTAGGTGAACTTTTTTCAGCATAGGACAGTTTTGCGGTGAGCTTCTCTTCGATGAGCTTATCTCCGGTGAGCTTATCTCCGGTGAGCTTTCTCCGCCGCCCGCCGGTCGCACAGCGGCACATCTTTGATAAACCGTACGTTATTATCTACCTGAGAGTCTACTGATCTTGAAAATGGTGCCTATTGATAACTAATCTACTGAAGGGACCTACTGCTAAATTACTCAAGCATCGAGAGTGCAGGGAATGGTGTTCCAGGCGCCGCGCGTGCCGGCGTCTGCAGCAGTAACTGTTCTAAAGCAAAGCCTAAAACAAATGGTATCCTGCACGCGCGTTCGTCAACGCTTCATTTTGGTTATTTACTTCGAATCTTTTATACGGGGAAGGCGTTCAGTGCGGCGCGTGCGGCGGTGCGAGCGTAAAGGTTTTGGTCACGCACACGAAAAATCCGCAGAACCCTATTGCCATAAACAGCTTCGCGGTAAAAAACTCGCCGTGTACTATCTCTCCGGACATAAGCTCACCGATTTTTAGATCCTGGATAACTTTGTTTACATACATCGCCACTCAGATCGTTTTTTCGCCTGCCTTTTTCGTTTAGATGTTGGCAATTTGTCTACTGTCTGCTTGCTGGCCCGTTAATCATTCCTGACTCCAGGAAAATCGAAGTCACCTAAAGACAAAGGTGACGCGCTTTGAAAGCCGGTCCTCTCGCCGCGGTTGTAAGCTTGTTCTGCTTCGTCTTCGCGGACGATATTGCTTTAAGGAAAAAACGTCAGGGATCAGCGACACCGCAACAAAATGAGGAGAGTCCTCTCCGGCCCTCCCCTAGCCGCGGAGAAATCGCGAAGAAGAAAGGGGACTATTCCTCTCCTCTCCCGCAGCCGCTTGTGCCGGCTAGAGTAACTGTGTAGACCGTTTTATCGTGGGTAGCGCCATTTTGAGAGCGAGAGAGAAAAGTGGAAAGGGCTACCGGCGCTTTCCTCCTTTCTGATTGTGTAGAAAGAGGGAAAGTCCCGGATGAGAGGCTCGGCCGGTGTTGGGTGTCTGCTGTGCCCCAACTTCGTTCGCGCTTTCTTTTCTGTTTTAAACTCGCAAACTTAATTAGAGCCGTGGTATTGGATGGCGACAGTTCCCCGGTCATCGGGACACCATTGCTGGGTGATAGGGTGCACGAATAGCGACAGAAAGCGTCGAATACTGCCCGAGGACATAAATGTAGCTTGTATGGAATCCGGCAAGACGAGTGCGGCTGCAATGTTTTTAAGCTCCCTCGCTTTCCGCATCACTGGAAGTGATGAACCATTCATCAATTTTCGCTTGCAATGGGCCTATTTCAACGTAGCCGTTTTTAGTAATCAACAAGCGATACACGAAACGGGAACCTCAATTAACTTTTGTAAACACCCGGAGCTGCTACAGATCGTTTTGCTGCGCTGCTTTTATATTGCGTTTCCGTGTTCTTATATTTCCTTGTCGATGAACGACGAAGACGTTCTACATGTACTTATATCGAAGCGCAGAAAGCCTCAAAGCAGCCACGAATTATTTTACTATTTGATGCAATATTTTGAGTACTAACCTTCAATTTCTATCACTGACACGTTCGCTGCCGCTGTTCCCCCGTCCCCGCACTGGCGGATGCCATGACTCGAACAAAGAAACGTGCACACTGGGCTCGAAAACGCAGATCGCAACACACAAGACGTACCCTGCAGCGACTATCCAGCGCTTCAAAGCGCCCAATCAACGGAAACAACCCACCAGCGGCACTCCAAGGAGCGCTTTTGCCGGCTCTCTGGTATCGCGCAGGAGATCGCGATTCAGGAAAACCGATAGAACTACCTTTTCAACAATTTCTAGCCTCACCCGGAGGCGGAAATAAGCCTTCAACTAAGTGTTGTAGATGATAAAATCGAGTCAGTCACCACTGCAAATTATTTTTATTAAGATAAATTCAGTTACAAATTTTTACAATCTGAAACAGCAGTTATCACGAGAAAACTGGCACGCACCTTGCGAGCGTACCCCATGTTCATTGGCGGTACAGCGTTCGGTGCGCGCTCCATTCACAAAATGTTCCGATCACAGTCGAGAGGATGGCGTTGAGGAAACGTGTTTTCGGTTTACAGACGCAATGCACTGCCGCCGAGACCAGGGTCATGTGGAAAGCGATGGAGCTTAAAGACATTGCAGCCGCTCTCGCCTTGCCGGATTCCTTGCAAGCTACATAGGTCCTCGGACAATATTCGACGCTTTCTGTCGTTATTCGTGCACCCTATGACCGCGCAATGGTGTCCCGATGACCGGGGGACTGTTGCCATCGAAGCCCGTGGCTCTAATTAAGTTTGCGAGTTTAAAACAGAAAAGAAAGCGCGAACGAAGTTGGGGCACAGCAGTCACCCAACACCGGCCGAGCCTCTCATCCGGGACTTTCACTCTTTCTACACAATCAGAAAGGAGGAAAGCGCCGGTAGCCCTTTCCCCTTTTCTCTCTCGCCCTCTTTCAGTCTGCTTGCAGAGCCAGAGTATCGCGTTCCTTTTCCTTTCGCCGCCATCTCCGTATTGGCGGAGGAGTGGTCACGTGGGCAGAACTGGAGCCGACCTTCGTGCGGGAAAGTGGCCTTCCAGAGCGCCGAGTTGCGGGGGAACATATTTTCCGCTTTGCGTTCGAAAAATATAGATCCTAGACCAAAATCGAACGAGCCGAAAGCTTCCTAAGTCATTGAACATTATGTGCGTCAACTGGGTACAATACAATCCTCTTTTTTTATAACGCGAGCGATGTTTTAGGACATCCGTTTCCAAGGTATCGGAAGCAGACGACACGCACGACGATCGCGTTGCTCGCGTCCGCGGTGCGCGCGGTGCGGCCTTCGCGGAGTGATACGCGATACGCGACCGGCACATCCGGCCATCTTGGCGAGTCGGCGAGCTCTCGTCCGAAAGCGAGGGGACGGCGTTTTCGTCAGTCGCTGCGTCGTTTACCGCAATGAATTGATGACTTCACTTCACACGGGACCCGCAGGATCCGCGGGTGCGATTTTTGCAATCGAGAGGGAAACAGGAAACAACGGGAGGACGATGACGGCGAATGCGCGGCTCCTCGCCGCACTATTTTCCTTGCGCAGCGCGCCTCAGCACGCTGCCTCGCATCTGCGCCTTCGCGTCCCCTGCAAAAACCGACCGTGGCTTCCCGCAGTGCTTGGCTCCAGAATGGCACCATTGCGGTACTCTGCTCCGCAAGCGGAGCATATACAGTTACTCTAGTGCCGGCCAAGAAAATACACGCGTGACGTGGACTGGGTGAAAGAGTTAGCAAGCTCAATAAGTACCTGCTCGAGTTGAGGCTACAATTTTTTAAATGTCGTGAAAACGTGAACAGACGCGTCAAAAGACTCATATTCTTGACTTTTGTCACGCAAAGTTTTAGTGGCGCATTTCCCCGAAGCAAAAAAAAACAAAAAAAACAAGCTCCCTCCTTACTTTCCAAAGCCAGCGACACAAAACCGCTCTTCCGGACGCAATCCAAAAAACCTTGCGGGGTTGAGCGGCGCGTCAAACTTAAATCTGTCTCACATTTTTTTCTTTCTTAAACAAAAACTATAAGGCACTTAGTAAAAAATTGTTTTCTGATCTTTAATGTTCAATGTCCCCCCTTGCACTAGGGAAGGGGTGTTGAAGAGCTTTTGCGACCCCCTTGCAATATGACGCGGCAGTTCTCTAGTAATTCGCCGCCTTGACCCGCATTGGATCTTTTGACTCCGCGCCTGCCGAGTCAAGGGATCCAACGCGTCAAAAGATTCATTATTGGACCTTCTGACTCGTTGGACCTTTTGACTCGTTGGACCTCTTGACTCGCCATGGATCTTTTGACTCGATGGATCTCTTGATTCGTTGGATCTCTTGACCCACATTGGATCTTTTGACTCGTGTTTGGCGGGTCAAAAGGTCCAACGAGTCAAAAGATCCATTATTGGACCTTCTGACTCGTTGGATCTTTTGACTCGTTGGTTCTCTTGACCAGAAGCGCCCCGCCCCCTCCCCCAGGCAAGAAAAGGAAAAAAAAAGAACGTGCCAAAGCCGACGGGAATCGGAAGAAAGCCTCCACTTCCGGGACAGGAAATACTCTAACTTCCAGACAATCCTACCTGCTTGAATAGCCCATTACAAGAATGTGGGTCATGCAAATGTCTCTCCCATTTTTTTCGCGAGTCACACATAAAAAACGGTGAATAGGAGAGGAAAATTTTTAACCTAGGAAAATACCCTCGACTTTTGAGGAAAGACAAATTCTGAATAAATAATTTAAAAGAAAAACTAGAAAAAAAAAACACATAATGAGCGATTCCACTCTGTGAAGGTGGATAACCAGCGAAGCTGTTTAGCACACGACACGACACACGCGCGATGGGACTGCCACCCCGGGAGTGCGGAAGGAAAAGAAACTAGGCACGCAAGCGCTTGGAACGACGACAAAGAGAGGGCGGTGCGAGCGCAGACATGGCCGACGCGGGTCGCACAGCGGCAGATCCTTGAGAAACCTTTATTATCTACCTGAGAGTCTACTGATCTTGAAAATTTGCTGCCTACTTATAATTAATCTACTGAAAATACATGTCCAAGTGGTTAGACGTATAATATTTTGCCTAGAATGAAGCGACTTTGCATCAAATTCGGGACCCAAGTTTTTGCTGACGCACACTAAAAGTCCACGGAACCCTAGCCTTAAACACCTTCGTTGTAAAAGGCCCAATGGTTTAGATTAAAGTGTGTACTGCGTGCTACGTGATGCAAGTAGTGAGCGACATTTATTCTTTTTGTTTTCCATTGCATGCAGTTTATACTCCGTTTCAGCTAACATCCGACTTGAGCCACTAAATGAGCTTCGCTTAGAGTATCGGCACTCCGTTCCCCACCATTGTTTTGGGCGGCGCCATTTTGGGGCTTGTGCAGAGCAGACGCAACTGCCGATCGTCATGATTCAAAAGTGTGACTTCCTGAACGTTAGATTGGGTATTAGGAATCTCATTTATATTCCTTTGCTCTGTTGCGAACTGTTTAAACATTTGTGGAGGGCGGAAAAGCGTTTCCTGTGATTTCAGAAAAAGCTTCAGATAACTGGCAACCTTGATTTTAAGCCACAATATGGGAAAGTGTCGTTACTCTGAAGCGTAGCTTCTCTAGTGGCACTACATCCGACCGAAGCCGATGCTACGAGCAATCTCAGTCAATCCGGCTCTGTGAACGTGGCACGTGATACGCTCTCCGACCGTCCCCGCGCCCCTCTCCAAGGTCACGTGGCACTCGCACGGCCTTGGATTGGCTCCGATGGCTCGTAGCATCTTCTGAGGTTGGTCCTAAGGTGAAACGGAGTATAGCTTGACGAAGCAGTTGTCAGGAACGAAGAAAATGGCGGCGGTAATGTAGCTGGGGCAGGAATATTTTCTGCGGGACTGCCGATGTGGGGTCCAAGACTCACGTCCTTATGTCCATTTCGGTGTCTTTTTCGGCAGCCTCCTTGAGAAACTGAACTGTAGAATGGATGCTGTCATTTATACGCGGGTACATCTGTAACAGGAAACGCACCTTTTATGATTTTGTTGTTCAGCGCGCCGATAGAACACAGCCGTCTATGCGGCGGCAAACCCGGATCGTAACAACCCGTGCGCAAAACACGAGGCCCTCTCGACAGCTCGACAGTTGAAACGTCACTGAATGCGCTAACATTCTAATTCGTCTAATACCTCTTTTCTTTTTGTTTTTGTTTTTGTTTTAGTTGTTTGGGAATAAATATAGTGTCCAACGTTGGTGCAACATGGACGAGTGACGTACGAGCAGAAAGACTAATTTTTGACAAAAAAAAAAAATTCGATTCAATAATTTTAATTTTTTCGGAAACCCATACTGGATTACTTGTAATTAATTGCAGAAACATTATAATTGAATTACAGCGAAAGTTACTGAAAAAAATAGTTATAACGTTACAATTTGCAATAAAATGCAATTGATTACGAGTAATCAGTGAAAAAATGGTTAATGTGCAGATGAGCTGGTGTAAGTTATACATATTGATTGAAACCTGAGACTGTGGTCTGAAAAACGGAACACTCGTGAAGGAGGAAGAAAAAGGGGACAGACGACGTCTGAAGCTCTGCTATAAATTTTATTGTCTCTATGCCTCTATACACCCATCCCACCCCTCCCCGAACGTCTCCACCACCACAACGGACGATCACCGAACCGCAAGCAATACATCAGAAGTTCAGAACCAAAGGGATGCGTACCCTAGCGTCCCTATCTTCACCCAGTACACGTGGTCCAAAATAGAAAACAGAAACACAAGGTCGTCACCACCGCACCCGGAAGGATCCCGAAACTGACAATGCATCACAAGCACTGGAAAGCATACAATGACTGTTACTAGCTTCGCCCTCCCCCCCCCCCTCACCTCAACTGCAACATGAATCACACACAGTCGCAATCAATGCCCCCGTTGGGATCCGCCCAACTCGTCGAAAGCCAACTGGTCTACGGCCAACTCGTCGATGGTCAATTCGTCGAATCGGCCAATTCGTAATAGGACAATTCGTCGAAGGGCAACTATCGAAAAAGGCAATCTGTCGAAGGGCGATTCGTCGAATGGGTTGAATGACGGTTCGAAGTAAAATTTCGTGGTTTCTTACCTTTCGACCTAAATTTTATCTGTGTCTGTACTGAGCGCAGCACCCTCGTTAAATTCCACGACTAAAAAATAAAAAAATAAAAAAATCACGAGAGGTCGAAGACGCGAAAGAACCTTGAGACTAGTTGAGAAATGTGTCATCTCGGGATCGTCCTTTAGTTAATTTTCTTTCTTACTTTTTGTAATGAGCCATTGCAGATTGTCGCCGCGAAGCACGTGAACCGGTGGGCCGGGTAGGTTAACACGCGCCCCAGTGATACACGCGCGACGTAGTGACCGAACTCCACTTCAGTGGCGTAGCGAAGGAGGAGGCTTATGGAACTTCAGCCCCCTTCTCCTCCCCCCCCGCACCCTACAAAAAAATTACGCACTGCACCGTGAAGGCGGCTAAAGTGGCAAGTTGTTATCTTCGACAAGAAAAGGCACACTGGAGGTCAATTACCGTGCGGCAATTTTAGGGATTACTATAGCGCAGTATTTGCTTTGAAATTTGAAGGAAAAATATGTTTTGGCTTTTAAAGAGCGGCGATCAATTATCCTCTGCGTCGATTTCATGTCGACACTGCGTCCCTAGACGCAGTATCGACATAAAATAGTAAAAAAGAATGATAAAGTTATCCGTATGTTGCAACCGCAAGACACTCGTTATGTCATCCTTTTTTATCTTTAAAGTTACTGTTCTTTTGTTTGTGTGTTTTTTCACTCGGCACACACTCTGCTTTGGCTTGACTTTGCACACGGCGTAAAAGTTAAAGGTGAATACGCCACGTAGAGACAGACAAGTGAACTAGAAGCACCTGTCGCAAATTTCTTGCCACGATGAAGCATTTGAGTTGATATATATCTTTCTCAGAGGCATATGCATGTGCAAAAGCATATTAAGCTCCGTTTTGAATATGAGACCAATTATCATTAACAGAACGCTCATGGAATAATAGTGTCCACGAAAGCAGGAGTATTGAACCGATCCCGAACCGTGAACAGAAAACCGGAAAAGACCGTTATTTTCGCCCCAACCAGAGTTGAACCGGAACGAAATAATTGTTTTCGCTCCGGAGAGGAACCGATATGTTTTCCATGCGGTTTTCGGTTCATACGCGAAGTCAGGTTGCGTGAAAAAGGCTCGGTGAAAGACACAGTAACCAAAAAAGTAAACCGAAAAGTAATAAAAAATATTTTCGCGCACATTGGAGTGGAACCGGACCGTAATAATTATTTTTTCGTTCCTGGGCAAACAGTGAAAAATTATTTTTGCGGTGTTTTGTTCAAATGGGAAGTCAAAAAGCGAGAAAAACAGGTAGCGGAAAGCTCTGTAACGTTCCATTATCAGGTTTTCCCACATAGGTTGTCTTCATAATTTATAAAGTTCGTTTCGAGAACTCAAACGAAATAAGCACAGTAACTATAAATTCTCCGGGATACCTGGTCTTATGTGTTTCTTAAACAAACGCCCACAATCGTCCCAACCTTTTCTTGGGGACCAGAAATGGCTCCTCAAAGAAAATTTATCACTAGAACATACCCGATTCGTACGTCAGCAAAAGTAACCAGTTAATGAGCCTGTATGGTGGCAAAATGGTGAGTTGGGGTGGTTAGTTTTTTATCTCAACCTTAACGCAAAAAAAAAGCAGGACGAAGACAGGTATAGACAACACGCCTAGTGTTGTCTATACCTCTCTGTGTACGTGTTTGTTTTGGCGTTCAGTCCAAGCTCTGTTTGGTGTTTCTTGTCTTCCATTTTGTAGAGTTGTGTGCAATTTATTTAAATGCCTTGAACTCATTGTACAACTGATAGGATAAGAAAGCGACACAAAGGCCGATGGATATTTTAGAACCTGCACTAGTTGCCATATTGTGGCGCATCCAATCTGCTGTTAAAATAACTCAGCGGATTTGATAATCTGTCCGAAATTAAAATCTAGCACCAGGAAAGGGAGGGGGATTCAATCAACAGTTACAGCTACAGAAAACAGCTTCGTAGCAGAAACAACAAGGATCAAAATGTTTTTTCATGAGAAACACACGCATCAAGGCGCACAGCTCTTCTCAGCATTGCTAGACAAAGAGCCGCGGCTTTCGAAGGACGCTAGCGTGTTGCCGTTTTGGGAGGAGAGAAGGGAACGCCATCCAGAACTCTACGCGTTGGCGCAAGTAGCCCTGGAAGTGCCTGCGACGCAGGTCAGCGTGGAGCGAGCCTTTTCTGCACTGAAATTCATTCTATCGACTCAGAGGTGCCTTCTTTCCCCGGATATGCATGACGACAGTCCTGCTTCTTCTGTCAGCTGCCTGACATTAAACTGCGCCTTCACCCACGTCCCGAGTTGCCCCACTGGCTCGTTCGCTCCACACAGTAATGTGAGCCTTTGCATTCTATATGTAATACTTTTATAAGATATCCATAGTTTATCTTCTGCTGTCAATTGGTTTTGTAGCATACGAGTACGAACCGGTTCGAACCGGTTTGAAACTTTATTTTTCACCGCGGAGCTGAACCGGAGCTGAACCGTTTTCCCTGAACCGGAACGAAAACCGGAACGAAAAACATTTCGGTTCGACACCCTGCATGAAAGTGCACAAGTTCCCTCTTAATTGGCTCAAAATCAGCTTAACCATAGTCTTGAATGTGCTTAAATGTATTTGGCAAAGTCACCGATGGTACCTTTATATAAATATGCATTAGGCAGTGATCACTTAGACCTGGTAAACGTCACATGGGCGAGACTAAGTTCGTACATGTTCTTAAGATAGGTCTAATATGTTTGACAATGAGCAGATAGTACCAGTAGGTTGGTATACTAGTCGTGAAAAGTTATGAAATTGTTGCTTTCAGGGAAGATCGCTGAGCAGCTTAGGTTCTTAGAGTCTGCATGTTTTTCACTTCGTCCCCGGCAAATCAGGAATAAACTCCGCTCAAACAGAAGTAAGTTTTGCCCTAACTGTTGACACCACGCCGGACTAGTTTCACTAATCAAAAGAGAAAAGAGGCGGAGTGCCCTGACAATGTATCGTTTTATGGTTTCCGTAATTAAAAATCGTATGCACAAAAAAATATTCTTGGCTGCCGAAGTTTGGTGAGTTCTTCCCTCCACTTGCTTCATCAGTGATTCCGGAGTTTCGTTGTTATCGTATCCTCAGAGGTAAATGTTCGTTTGGTATACTCAACGTGGCGACGTATGGTTTAATTTCCAGATCTTTGCATTTCTGCTGAGTAGTTCGAATCGTGAGGAGCTTATCGACCACCTGCTGATTCCTGATGGTGGATGGCAATCGTATTCGAGTTCTCGTTGGCATGAAGAGAACATTCTTTGTCGTCGAAGGTCGCGCGAGTGATGGCTTCTCTGATATTTTTTGTGGCAATGTTGAAGACTTCTTCCCTACAGATGGGATTCAAGACGACCGTGTACTTTGGTGTTGATGACTTAGAGTCGCTTATCTCATAGGATCTCTGACGTCTGCCGCGTCTGCGCATTTCATACCACCGTCTAGCTGCACCGGTCTCTTGTTCCCTGTCCTCATCCATGGACGCCATCTGTTGCTAACTCGCTTGCGACGCTGGAGCTCCCGGAGATAACTTTGCTACTACAAGCCGACGAGTTTCCTGCCGTGTTTCGGCGCTTATATTATTGCAAAGCGGCCCTGTTCTGCATGCATTCCGTAATTGCCGCCCTGTTCTGCTCATACCTGGCAGTAACTACCCTGTTCTCCAGATACTCGACAATGGCGGCCTGGCTCTGTTGAAATTCAAGACCTCACTTGTTCTTCATGTATTTGCTAAACTTCGGGAGTACTCGCTCATAGGTGGAGTAAGCTTGCAGTTTTCGTCCAGCATGGTGTAAACGAGGCCTACCTCAGCAGATGTCTCCACGGGGTTGCTTTCGGGCAGGTAAGGGTAAGTTGCGTTCGCCATGATCTTCCTTCTCAAAGGGTTCCGGATCTTGCAAGTAAGGTCGGCTTGCCAATGTCGGTGGTTGCCCACTGACCCTCCGAAATCAGGAATATCCCACTCCCAGGCAAGGGAAGGTGGCGGCGGTCGTTCAGCCAGCGACCCCCGGAAGGGGGGAACCGGGGCCGAGAACTTTAAAAAAAACACGTGAGGTTACAAGGCGACGAGGCTTAGCAGAGACGGAATAGACAGGATTTGAAATCGAACGCTTCTCAGCTCGCGAGCGCGTGCCTTTCGCCAAAGCGCGCCTCGTTCAATCATTTTTTTTAGACTGTTTGTTTGATTTGGAAGCAACTTTACTAGAAAAATTCAGTGTGGAAACCGAACTAGATAGGATTACACCACCTCACTTTAGCGGCGAGTCAAAACACGAAAGTTGCTTTATATATCTACAGCGAGATGCCGCTGCGGGATAGCGCAACCATCGCTTGCGCAACTCTACTGAACCGGTATATGCAGCCGTGCGGTTCCCGGAGTGGCCGCTGCGGGAGAAATGGCGGCGTTGCGATCGCGTCTGGTCCGGTTCTCGTGTGCGGATCAGTACCACTTTTATTGCGAAAGCATTAACCACGACCGGCTTTATTAGGGGCGACCTGCTCACTCCGCGTTTGCCTATGGGAGCGCGCGGGCCAAGAAATACCACGTGAACGGCTTGGAGGGACCGAGTGTTCCGCTTGGCGCCGCCCTAGCTTAACACCAAAGCGCGGCGGCCGCTATGGAAGGCAATGGGAGCATGTTGAAATAACGTTGGTTTCGGATGATTTTTGTCGCATTTAATAGGCAGGCGCTAATGCTAGCACATAGTGTGTATAGAATAGGGTAAAATGAGTCACTATATCATAGTTTTCTCGAGCAGAATAGTTAGTATTGTGAGCTATATCATCTATAGGGTGTACGAGTTTTTTTAGGATGGTGCATCCAGTCCGCCTGCTGGAGCCCACTCCCATGATCGGAATAAAAAATCGAGTTAGATGCTCCGCAGGTGGGCCGTAACGCTC
Source organism: Ixodes ricinus (assembly GCA_037355805.1). NCBI lineage: Eukaryota > Metazoa > Arthropoda > Arachnida > Ixodida > Ixodidae > Ixodes > Ixodes ricinus. The sequence goes on along the minus strand of JAZHYW010055814.1, from coordinate 4,857 downwards.
TTGGTGAATGTTCGAAGTGAGACACTGTTGATTGGTGGTGAACTGGTGGCTGGCCGGGGGGGGGGGGGGATCTCCAAAGTTGCATTGCACGGGGGGCGAAGGAGTTATAGTGACGAAGCGTACGGGTTAAAAGGGGCTGCAGTCCACCAGAGCGATTACGCCGCAGGGAGGAGGCAAAAGGAAGCGGGGAGTCCGGTAGCAGAAAAGTGGCTAGAAGCCGCGTGGTCGCTACTTAACGACGATGTTGAAGCGGGTCCCTGCCGACTGAACGGAGGAGGTGCAGTCCTCGATAGGATGGTGTTCGGGGGCCAAGTTGGCGCCTCATAATAAGGTAAGAAGCGCGACGTTGCACCGACTCTAGGGAGGCAACACGTTGCCTGGTTGCCGAATCCCACACCCAGCAGCAAAACTCCAGGATGAGCAACACCAGTGCTGTGAACAGCAATCTGGGCACATCGGGACTGGCTCTTTTTGTGGACCGAATGACGAAGCCAAGGAGTCACCATCCCCCGGACACGACGTTTTGGACATAGCGATGGAAATCGAAATGCTGGTCGATGATGACACCTAGGAGGTGGATATGCGTTGTTCTTGGGACCTCCACTCGGTTCGGGAAAAGTGTTGGAGGGGTCGAAGGTTGGCGCGAGGCAGTGATGTGCATGATAGCGCATTTGGTTTAAGTTTAAGGGAAGTTTGTTATCTTTTGACCAGAGAAGAATCCGATCTAGATCAGGTTGTAGCTTTTTACCGAACGTACAACCGCAATAAAGATGAGAAAAGTCCTTAAAATACAGCCGATTATCCTCAAAACGTCGCCGGTTGTGGAGCGGACACACACAGATACACACGCGAAAGCGTCTGCTAGTGAGTTAAGCTGCAGCGCCAGAAAACGCGGTGGCATTTCAGCGAACTAGAGAAAGTACCAAATAAGCAAAAGCAAATGCGGCGCGCTCGCGCTGCCTCGGGTGACCTGGTCGCTTAACTGTCTCGTAGAGCGTATAGCCGGCGGCGTCTGTAACCGCAAAAAACGCGAAAGAAATGCTCATTCTCCGCATTGGCTGAGTGGAACATTCGGCCGCCGCTCTCGTGCCAGGCGTTGCCCGGAAAAGGGGGGGGGGTAGGAGGGGGGGAGGGCGCGAGGCTCAGCCGTTCTGTTCCTCTCGGCGCCGAGGAACATGCTGGCGGCGCCTGAGGCATCTATATCGTCGGCGGTCGCCACCTCGGCAGTAGCCAAACGTGGCCGTCACACACGCAAGTACACCGCACACGAAGTAAGGGAGCGGAAGAACGATTTTCATGCTTTCGCATTCACAACTCATAAGAATTGCTCCGGAGTGTCCTCCGAATATTTTCAAAGCAGGCTGCTGCGGCAGTTTTCCAACCGAGTTCTTCTGGCAACGTAACTTGTAACTGATACATGTGACGTCACCCCACTGTAGAGCGTGGGAAATTTTGAATGTTGGTTTTAGCACCACATTCATTTTCTGTTAGCTCAATAGCTGTTTGATTATCTTAGATATAATTAAGAGCATGCCGGAATGAGAAAGCCTGGGAATTAGAAAAATGTGCTTAGTTTAGGTAGGTAAAAGAAAAAAAGAAAGGTCGAGGTACACCTCAGCATTTGTCATGAGTTGTGAATGCGAAAGCATACAAGCCGCTCCTCCTCTCCCTTTGTCGTCTGCCGCGTACGCCGCGCGTGCGCTTCGGCATCTCGGAGGCCATGGCGCAGTGGCCAATGGGAGCCCCGTCGACGCGCGCCAGCCAATGGAACCGACAGGCGCCGGAAACAAGGAGCCGTTTTCGCGCTTCAAAGTGATAACGTCAGCTCGCTCCATAAGACAGTTAATGCTTTCGCATAAAAAAAAACAAAAAAAAAACAGAATTTGGTTGAGCAGGTGTATGCCGTATATCCCACCTTGCGCAGCTTTCCCGTAGCAAATGCTGGAGTCGCCGGGGGGCGCAGCTTTCTCCATTTCTTCAAAGTGGCGAAGGCCATCATGTCTTCCAGTAGAGGTTGAACGATCGGGAGGGGCTTCGGGACAAAAAGAAAAATTCACGCTTGATTCCTCATTTTCGTCAGGCGGTTTTCATAATAGTTTTTGTTTTAAAGACACTGATGTATTGTTAATATGGACACCTCGATTTCCCCCAAAAGTCGTCCATAATGTGAGTTGTTCATAATAACGACACAAAAATGCATGCATTTTCTCTGTTTGCTCCTAAAAATGGTGTCCATATAGAGGAGGGAATCCATATTAACGGGACATGACAGCGTTATTATTCGGCAACCGTCAAACACAACCGTCAGAAATAAAACAAAAAAATAGAAATCAGCATTGAAAATAACATACTGTTAAGTTTACCAAACAATCCAACGAATATCATCGTGCACATTTCACGAAGATCTTTAGTTGTTCAGTAACTCCGACGACTCGTTTATCTTCTAGGCCGTGGTAACACCGCGAGTGCATCATACAAACAACTGTCTTGAGACACTGTCTGAGGTGTTCTTTTCCTTGTATGACTGTTCTGTCCCACTGGACACACAAAAATTGTCTGCAGACACGATGCAAGCATGCATGCATCAAACGTGCTTGGAACATGCTCGAAGCGTCTCCCCCTTGTAATTTTGGCATGTTGTCTTCAGCCAACATCGTGCATTTTGTATGACGTACGCGCAGCGCGACTGCGGCTTTAAAGGCCGACGACCAGACTCGAGATTCTGCAAGGCAGAAGATCCCCCTCACCACGAGGGAGGAGGAAACAGACAACTGTGGACAGGGTAGAAGGGGAGAGAGGAGGAAGCGAGGAAAAAGTGAAAAGCGCGAACTGGTCGTCGGTCTTACAGAGCCGAAACGCTACTTAAAGGGCGAACCAGCCTTAAAGTTAAGGTCAGGCTGCTGACATCATACAAAAGGACGGCCCGCAGACCCTCGAGAGTTTGAGGGAAGCGTGGTTGCACATACGGTACGCCCGCCGGTATGAGCTGCGCATGCGCGAGCTTTATATGCGCAGTTGAAATCGGCGAGCCACCGTAGTGGTATCGGATGTGCAAAAACGGCTCCCTCAAACTCGCTACTGTTCGGCACGTGTTCCTTTCTTGTGTGACGGTGCGGTCACATTAGTCTTTAGAGTGTTTTAGGGAACCGTATTTGCTCGTCCGACACGGTACGATATGGGCCCTCCGGTACGAACTGCGCATGTGCGAGCCTTCTGAGGTAGCGCATGCACAGTTCGTACCGAGGCATCGTACAAATCAGGAATTGTGCAAAAACGGTTCCCTAGATCTCCCTACTATGCAGTCTTGTACACGTTACTAAAAAAAGTAATCGATTACAATTACTATTACTCTTGGCTAAAAAGTATTCGATTAGATTACTTGATTACTCGACGGCAAAAGTAATTGGACATTACTTAAAGAAGTAATCGTTACTTTTCCGATTACTTTATTGTGTGAAGACACATCTTTAGCGCTCATAACAATGAACTACTTCCAACCTATATTTCACATTTGCACAAGTATTGAAGAAGAAAAACTGGCTCCCTCTTCGTGGTCGTTGCACCTTCACAATGCGGACACAAGCATAGAATTCGTTTGAAGACGTTTAATGATTTGGGCGTTCGCCAGTGTGTGTGTGTGTGGGGGGGGGGGGGAGCGGAGGGGGTTCTAGATCTTGTTAAGCTTGAGCAAGGGTTGTCGCTCAAAGTTTGCGTCGCTCATTTTATTATTCACATGTGGATGAGCTCGCATGTTATACAAAAGAGCAGCAGCTCCAGGATTTGAAACGGATCATGTGTAGTATCCATTAGCGGAAGAGATCGCCCCGACCACTTCTCAACTCGAAACATTGCTTGTCACAAAGACCACGTAGGGGAAATGGGGAAATATTTCAACTGCCTTTGTTATATTTTGCATCCGCTTTAGGCATTCTTCGGTTCTGGTTATCCTACGGGCTGCGAGTAGGTACCCTAAGCAGGATTTTTTATTTTTTTATTTCTGTGTGTGTGTGCGTGAGGGGGCTAGTTTGAACGAAGGACTCACAAAGCTACATTCTGCTTCCTCAAACTTCGCCCTGAATGGCCTTTGTCACGCACTGTGGCTTCCCTGGGGCTTCCCACTCCCAGTCCCAGCTCGAAAAAAAAAAAAAACGGACATTCCACAGAAACTGTACATAGAAAGAGATTGACCTCGTTTCCTACAGCTCCGCAAAATCTTTCTTTTTTCCGTTCGAAAAAAAAAAAGCAAATTTTATTTTTGTCATTTTATAAAAAAAGGCGTGTGCCCGGGGGGGAGGGGGGTCCCGTGGAAAAATTGTAACGGTTACAAGTAATTTTATTACTTCAAAAAGTAATCAGATTACTCTTGTGATTACTGCCTAATAAAAGTAATCAACTGATTACAAAATTACTCCAAAAGTAATCGATTACAAGTAATTTGATTACTTGTAATGCGTACGGTACAAGTCTGCTACTATGTCACGACGTGTTGGAAGTATACATTTGTATGAAGCAAACGTGCTTCGAATAGTCTCGGGCGTGCCCGCAAATAACACTCTCATAAAGTCTGGAGCGAAACAGCGTGTCGGTTTGTACCATGTACAAGCAGCCCGACAGTGCCGTAGCTGCGTACACCCGATCTCGAGCTTTCTACAGCCCGCAATCGCCGTGGGTAGTTTCGTACCCTTCTGTCCGGCAGACGGGCGAAGTCTTTCACCAAGACCAGCTTGAGCAATTCGGGATCCGCAACGACGAGTACCGGTTGGCTGCCCTCGAAGACACTGCGAAGTCAACCGTAAGGATGCATGGCTCAAACTAGCTCCAGGTTGTGTATAGTACATAGGGTGACCGCGGCGTTCC
>JAZHYW010055813.1:0-74056 GCA_037355805.1 Ixodes ricinus | reverse complement strand
GTCAATGCGCCCGCTTGCTCGCATATTTTCCTATTAAGGGGCCGGGGAGGGGGTCGCAATCAATGTTACTAGATCGTTTAAGTGGTATAACGTTTCATAGACGCTGTACAATGGAGAGCTTTTGAAACCTTGTCCGACATTTTCGGAATGGTGGCGCTGCCGTCGTATAAGGACTAAACACCTGTTATAAGATCCACGCTTCGTGTTTCTTACAAGTGGGAAAGGTGCGGCAGCAACTCAGATTCATTGTCAATTACAATATCACGGTAGAACCGTCTCCTCTGCCTTAAGAGTTGCTGCAGTCCTTCTGCCGATCGCGATGTTTAGAAACCCGCGTGCTCTTCCTGGCAGTAGATGTGCGGGCAATATTAATACACCATCTGACGGAGTGTTCAGGTAAATAAGATATCCGTACGAAACGATGCAGCCTCCCAGGGGCCCTTCTGTGGCAACAAGATCCGCGAGGGCACCGAGGAATGCGACTGCGGTTTCATGGAGTCCCAGTGCAGGGATAGCTGCTGCTTCGCCAACGAGAACAAACACAACGCGCAGGGGTGCACGCTCAGGCCTGGGAATACAATGCAGGTGACATCTATCAGATTTGTTTTAAAATTTCAATTTAGGTTTTCGTTTTTACACAAAATCTTGAAAATATGTTATTATTAAAAAAATTTTCAAATTGTGTCTTTTGCAACTGCATAGCAGTATTATTAAACACCCCTGCAGTAGAGAGATTATGCTTTTATGCAAAGACGGCTTTGTATACGGAGAGCAAGTCGTCTGCTTCTTGCGCAGGAGTTGCGGTGACGTCAGAACGACGCCGAGCTCCTGATTGGCTCTGATCGAATGGATAGTGGGTAGACCTCAGATGCTAGATGCCTTGAAGTCGACCCACTATTTTTTTCAATCAGCCAATAAGAGCTCAGCATTCTGACATCAGAGAAACCCTGTGCAAGAAGGAGACGTACTTGCGCTCCGATTGGAACAGAAAACGCAATCACAAGATGCTCGTTTTGGTGGGGACAGATATTACGTAGATTTATTGAAAGTGGTAGATTGTAGACGAGTCTGTTTTCAAATTACTTGGTCATTTTTTTAGGGGGCGGGGGTGGTGGTTTAGATTTTTTTTTTAGTGTGCAAGGTCTGCCTTGGTGGCAGATGTTATAGTTCATAATTATAGGTCTCCTACGGGTTCTCCAGCCGGTATGTTCCTGTATTGTCATCTGTCCTCGACATCGATTTTTTAATAGGGTTTTGTTATCAATCGTGAAAGAAAGTATCTTAAGGTCATTGCTATTGTGAGAAAGGGTTGTGCAGTTTAGATGAATGTGTCTACTGGTGTCAAGGTTTCGAAAAAAGAGGTCAATCGGTTGTTGTGTCCACAAAGAGTGCATCTGTGAAGAGTTCAGAAACGTCAGCATCGTGTGTATAGCATCAGGAGCAAGAAAAATAGATTACTTTAGCTGCATTTGAGACGTTCTTTTCCGATGTCTTTTCCTTCGACTTAAACGTTTAAGTTTTCCGCACCACAGTCTCAGGTGTTACATCATGATTAATAATCACCAGCTCGCCTGCACACTCACTCTTTTTGCGATAAATGTCTAGGCAATATATATTTGCTGCCATGCTGACGCGGCAATATTCACGGCGACAGGCCTTGCCAGTCCTTTAACTACACAAACAGTTGTGGGGCTTCGAGACTTTGTTATTACGAATGCAGACTACGGCAGTGCTCACGTACCTCGAAACCAATCGACATGTTTTTCAGCCCTTCGGCCGGGAGTTGTTGCACCGCGGACTGCCGATTCATCAACACCAATCACCAGTGTGCTCCCGAAGACGAGTGCAATCTGCGGTCCTTCTGCAGATATCCTTGTCTAATATTTATATATTACTAGAAAGCACCAAATCCTTTTGAAATCTGCGCAGACTGCAGAAGTTTGAACAAAGTGTCCTTAAGGGTTTGTTTACATTATACTAAATTTTGGTAACATTTTTAGTGATTTGAGCACCTAATGAATTTATGCTGATTTTATAAACACCTAAAGAAGCGCAAAAGTTACAAGGACGAGGAAGTAAACAGACAAGAGCGTACTCTTGTTTGTTTACTTCCTCGTCCTTGTAATTTTTGCGCTTCTTTAGGTGATCATGAACCAACTGGCCCAAATTGCTACCTTAATGCGGATTTTATAAAGTTTATTTTCGAACATTTTTTATGAGTTACTTATTGCGGTGAGTCACGTATTGATCCGACTTTCCTATGCAGTTGAGGCTAGACGGTCAAACGAATCTTGGGACTATATCACGTTCTATCGCAAAAATAAGGTGCCCCAAACATGCGGCCTTTAAGGCCACATGTCCACATAAATCTTTGTTTCTGTCATCCTTCATCTTTCGAACGCTAGAAAACTACCTCGACTTACCGAGCTGATTGTACCTTCTCAACCTCGTGTTCATCTCGGACATATCACGCGTCCATTGACTCCAATAATCAGGCCTTCCTATGTTGATGTTATATCCCGTATTAGAATAACTGAGTGAAGGGCGAAAGGTGCGTCCCTCGTGAGTCGATCAGTCTCGGAGCGGAGTATTTACGTGGCAGTAAACTTTCGGGCGATGAGGACGATTCGTCACATGCACACTTATCAGAGACCGACTGGAAACGAAATGATTCCTAACATCGGAACATTCTTCGTAGGAAGACTAGTTCAATGAACATTTGGTCACATCGAAGGTGCAGGAAAGGATAATAAACCACAAACCATAATTTCCAGTAGCTATACCTATGTTCCCTGGCGACTCCCTAACTAAATCAATATGATGCGATGTAGCAATGAAAAACTAATATACTTAAATTTATGTGCTACCGGAGGATGTTCGAGCCACTGTGACATAAGCATGCCATTAGGGAAAGAAACATTGCTAATGCTAAACGTAGAAAAACTTTGACGCGCACCTGCTTTTTAGACGACCCTCAGTATGCCGATCTCGGTAAGGTCCCCGCGGGAAGACGGTTGATGGAACGTGCGAGAATGCAAATAGCAGTCGAATCAGCTGTTATTTCTGCTCTGGGGTGATGTAATTTGCGACAAATTCAATGAAATGGTCCATTCTTCCTACTGTTGCGTGTATACGAAAACCTGTCGTGAAGCATCATTGCTCCACCTATCTCCGTCGTGTTCATCTCCATCTTTGGGAATGAAGTACGACTTTAAAAAGGGTTCTCCAGTTACTGCAGCATTTCCCGTTCGGGACCGAACCAGGAGCTAGAACGTTAATTTCAGTTTCTTCACCCTCGCTCAACCATGTTGACATTGTCAGGCTAGCCCAGATAGGACAAAACATGTTCAAGAGGACGAACTATTGTGCGACGGGTTGTCCCATGTGACGAATCATCCTGTGACCGATGTTACGCTTTAACAAACGTGGCCTGTTACCAGTCGCCGTTGTGACGAATGGACCGTATCTCAACTTTCGGAGGGCATTATGAGTTGTGACATTTCCAACGCGATGTTTTTAGGACATTTAAAATTAATGAGGATACTGAATGTCGACCATTAAAATAAAGATAGTTCGCACAAAACCGAGTTAAACGATTTACTGAAGCGAAACATATTTAATCAGATTTCATACATCTGTAGCGTGATGACGCCACGTTAAAGTAAATTTTTATAGGCGGTGACAAGCTAAGAATTGAGTGGACGTTCCGCCTCAAACACGCGCTTGTTGCCTTTCACCGGGCTTGGGATGCGCGTGCTACAAAATGTTACCAAAGACAGAAAGCCCGAGGTGAAGGCGCAGCGCGCACTGAATTCTTAGCCCATCACCGACTATAGTGACTGGATTTTATGTACAAATATTAAATAGAGTTTTGAATCATCCTACAAGGGGAGAGGTTTTTCAGGTTTACGGGTCTACAAAGAGAGAGGTTGTTCGGATTTATTAAATATCTTCATATTATTATAGCGCTAACAGCTTTGACGCTGATATTAGCTTAGAGATGCTAAAAATGCTATAAACAACCCCGCTGACTTCGAGCTCAATCCTGGTGTTGGTTGTTGTGCATTGTCGGCTTTTTAAGTAATTTCTGCTAAAACAACAATCACGAAAATGATAACGTAGTAAGAGATTTATGCAGCTCTGGCAGGTTGAAGAGTGGATTGCATGCATAGTGTGAAAAACGCTGACATTGACGAGAAATTTTAAAAGTGAAATGACAGGTTCTCTGCAATGTACACGACGCTTATTCAGAATGACTTGGGATTCCACTCAAAAGTGTGTAAGCATAAAATTGGTCGCTATTACCGATCACGTAAAAGAAAAAAAGAAACACCGTTCCCATGATTCCTCAGGTGCGTGCCGGGGCACTTGGGGGATTTAGCATGTGGTCTATTGACGAGGGGGACGTCGCCGGCGATCTTCGGTTGCTAGGTGTTACATCACGGCTTCGCTTCCTAAAACCAGCCAATCCAGTTAGGCCTCCGTTGCTATGCGTCCTATCGCATAGATTCTCGAAATATACACTCCGCCGCCATCTGTCGGCGCTTGCAGAAGGTGTTTCCTAGCCAGTTTCCACTGCCAGCAAAGATCAAACGAAGAAGCAAGTGCTCCTCTTCACTGATTCTCGAGAGGTCCTGAGGGCGTGCAAGGAACATGAAGCCACCAGCCTCACTGTACGAAGAATTACCATGACCGCGATCCTGGCTCTCGAGAGACACGGCACCCGGTTTCAGTTATGTTGGACACCAAGCCACGCCGGGATCAAGGAAAACGAGCTTGTCGACAGGGTTGCGAGAGAGCATAGTCGAACCCTCCTTTCCTACAAAGTCGATCCGCTGCCCCAGGACCATAGATACTCTGCCTCCCCTAGTAACTGGGAGGGGGGGGGGGGGACTGGAATACAACTTTGATACGCTCGCCGCAAAAAAAAACAACAAAAACAAGAAGACTTAAGAAAACATTAAGGACAGGCTCCTGGAGAACCCCCTTCAGATCCCGGCCCGATTCATATGAGATACCAAACGGTGCTCTTGAGGCGAGTAACGAGGGCGAGTGCAATAACACCCCACCTCTGCAAGAAATTGGATGACGCAAGTAAAAGAAGCATCCCAACTTCGATCCCAGGCCTCCGGAATGCGAGCACTGGAACACGATCACACCAAACCTTAAACATCTGCAGTGGGAGTGAAAGCACTTCGCGACGGAACAAAAGAAGAACTAGCAACGATTGAGAACGAAGCAAGCAACCTCGAGGAGTGGATTACGCCGGAAGGCGACGAAAATTCCAGATAAGAACTTTTGAAGTCGGTCTTGTCCTGCTTAGATAGCACCGGCCTCGACCGATCCTTCTAATCCGCTCCTCCCAAAAGGGCCGTGCCATAGTGCAAGCGCCCTTCATAAATTTTATGGATAAATAAACGTTTTCTCATTCACCACAACCAATGGGGCTTTGGCTTGTTCCCATGGCGACGTTGCTGAACTTTGGAATACAGTGCTTCAAACCAGTCCAAGGTCAGCGCATGTACGAAGGCACTAATGCTAACGCATTAAAAAAAGGCGAAAATTTAGCACGTTTTTTCAAAACACCGTTGGGGATTTCGCCCGGCATTGTTCGACTTCGAGAAGACTTAGAATCCTGTTGGTATTTATTTACAATGCCTGCATCGGGGGAACGGTAGACGACCAAGGAGTGATGAGGCAAATTATCGTTGTCTCATAAAAAAATAAACAAACACGCATAGAGCATCCATGCTTTCTTGCCATGCAAAAGGATCAATTTGAATTGAATCTAAATTTATTACAACCTGTGCTGAAGACACCGGACAAAAGCTTCCAATAATAATGTTTGGCTTGGTCTGGTGTCCTTGTACGTACATGGTACAAAAAGTAGTACCTAAATACAAATGAGCATAGTCTGTTTTTTTAACTTAAACAATAATATCAGTGTGGCCGAAAACGAAGCTGCTTAGGCAGTGTAGGCAGTTAAACTATAGAAGAAAATAATACCAATCTATAATTACTTTTCAATTTTTGCCATACCAACGAGGTGTTGCAGCTATTGGAAAAGGGCGAAGTGGGGAGGGGGGAATGGGGGACGCGGCGGTGTTGGCGGTAAGGGAGGTGAGCGAGAGTTTCCTTCCCGTCCTTCGTATTGTTTAGGTGAAATTTCTTAAATATCTGGGGGGGGGGGGGAGGGGGTCGCCCTCCTGCTTCCCTGTTCCGACCTCGCAGCATATCAACCTCCATTTTGGTATCATTCCTCCATACCTTTTACGTCATTTTCGAATTCGTATCCACCTTACGTTCAACAGAAGTATGCATGGTTTACGTAATAATTCTAAGCGGCTCAGCGAAGTTTTTTTAATTGTTTTAATTTATTGGTAAAATGTCTTAATACCTAAAGTAGGGATGCCTTTTTTATAACATCGCTGAGGCTTTCATTGAGCAAAGTTTTGCAGTGCACTTCTCGTCACCTATTTTATATTACACGCTCTGGCTTTGGCAACAAAACAGGCTCAAATATCTTCACCGCCGCTCTTTAAGACATTGAATGCTCGTACTTTAGGCACTCTAACCGACGACAAAAGAGCGCGCGAAGTACGAATTCCCAAGTTATTTATTGGGAGGGGGGGGGGGGGGCTGCATGTCTAATAGTTTAACACAGCCTAGAGCGTTACAAAGATATAATAACACAGCCGTTTTTTGTTTTCTAACACAGTGTGATATATGGCATGGCACATAACTATACTCTGTTATGTGCCAACAACAGAAGTCGACAGACCGACTGCCAACCGAACGCTGTCGCCGCGCTTGCCTCCTCACTGATTAGGTACCACTGGCAGTCGAACCTCTCTCGAGTGCCTTCGTGTTACTCCTGGCGGAGGTAAAACATCACGTGTTCAGACATACAGCGACGCTCTGCTCTGTGAAACAAGCGCCCTTTGGGCTTGCCGAGAAAAGAGCGCGAAAAAGAAACGATAGAAAGGCAGAAAATATTCATCAGATCGCTGCTACAGTCGACAGGCTTCGCTCCATTAAGACAGCGGAGTTTAGTGCCGTTTGGCGCGGCTTCAAAAGCTGATAACGCCGGTTCACTCCATGGGACAGTTCATGCTTTCGGAATAAAAAGGAGGCTCCTTTGCCGCAACGCGTTGAGGAAGCTCTGAGTGTTTGGTTCTCTTGTCCCGCGAGCTGGCGCCAAGGTTGTGCTCGGCGCTGTTGACCTCACCAGCCAGTTTCCTTACGCCGCCGCTGCCGCAATGCATCGAGGGAGCTTTATTACTTCTGCACTTGGGACAACCTCGCTGGAGCTCTGCGCATGCAGAGCCGAGACTGCACGAGCCGTCTCGTGCGCTGCCACCTACCTCGCATAAATTTACCTTATGGCGGTGTCACGCATAGTTATAACGCTTAGCGAGATCGGTCCATTTCTCTGTTTTCCAAACGCTCCGTCTACTGCGTCTCATATTCCAATTCAAGTTCCGAGAAGGCCGCGTTTACACTGCAACCGCGGAAGATGGCACCCACAGGTAAGACATTCACTAAGCGCTCACGCGCTGAGCTCGCACGACACAATGACGCTTTGCGCCATCCAGTCTCCACAGCTGTGCAGTTTCTCCACACAAGCGCATGACATTCTGTGTTACCACTGAAGGCGCGACTTTTATTTTGTAAATCTTTACAGAAGGCGAAAATCGAATCATGACGTCTGGTTTAGTTATCCGGTATCTACACACCAACTTCTGTTTACAAAGTGGTACAAGAAAAAACCGGAATGCCCCCAGCGGAAGGCCACCGGCGCCACGCATGCGCGATGGGGTTTGGGCAAGAAGCGCGCCGTCTCCCATCAACAAACCATTGGAAAGCAATGTTGTCGGCGTCGGTGTTAGTCCCCGTGCCCTTTTTTGCGTTGGAATTGTTGATTCTATACTTTCCTAGTAATATCTTACTATTTTAGTGGCCTCAGCGAAATGAACAAGGCTCGTTACGCCGCAACACTTCGCGTCGATAATGTGACATGCGGCGATTTATTCCGTGTCAACGCCACAGAATGGACTCTAGAGTCGGATTCACATTATGAGATTATGCTCTCTATTTCAGTTGCGACGTTGCTCGGGCTGCAAAAGAAGTGTGGACTGTAGCAGCGATGTGCTCGACGTCGATACTGAAGATCGCCAGCAGAAACGAACCATGTGAATCAGGCATAGCAAGTCACTGGTGGCCACCGATAACAATGATCAACATGCCTTTGCACCTATTCTTTAGACCGAGCACACTTACACCAAACAACCTTCAAATTTAAAATCTTTTGAGGCCTGCATGCTTACATCTTACCGCAATTCCTGCGTCAACCTGTGGTCTACGGGCTGTTGTCGATTGAACGAGCAGACGACAGCTTGAACAAGCAGACGAATTTCAAAGAGCAGAAGGCAGTCTGAACCATCCACGGAGGTAGGAAGCTTCCGGAGGCGACATGACGCCTCCAGAGGGAAAGCCGGTGAGACTTCCGGTTTGGAGGGACATGCCCTCAACGATGACCAAAACCAAATGACGCTTTGGACGGAAAGGACAGCTGATGTGGCGCCAACAGCTGTTTTGGTGACCCTTGGGGCCATTCCCACCGACCCCGACCTCTACTTCCGGATTCACTTTGGATTATCTCGTTTGGCTGGTTTGAGCCGGTATGTCGCCTCATCTTCTTTCGGCCTCCATGGAACTAGACATAAAACCGCCAGAAGACCGTTTAAACGTGAAGACGCACTGAACGTGGTCCGCGGGTGGTCCGGGCAACCTAACGATTTTCCCGCGTTCATGTTGTAACGAGACAAATAAATCTGACAACCACAGGTCTCCGTCAATTCAGCCCAGAGTGCTTCCCGCACAAGCAATTGAAATCCGACGGCATCTGGTTTTCGTTCTTAATCACGTTCTCGGAGGAATCGCGCAGGCAGAAAACACGTGAAAAGTGATATTGACACCTTTCCCGGCTTTTTTGGTGCAGCCTCCGTCATGGAGTTTTGATGAGAAGGCAGGTTTTAGTCTGGTTTCTTCCAAAACTACACAGCAATGCTCGGCCGGGATGGCGTGCTCCGCACATACGCCAGACTGGAAATGCGCCCGAAGTGCCACCACCAAAGCGTGAGGTAGGAGTGCTGAGCTGGTGTATACATTTCGCAAGTGAAGAGGCTTTGGATTGCATTGTAATAGCTTCCGTAAAGTGCACTCGTAGTTCGGCAAAAAACGAAAATACAAAGACAACAACGGTATATCCTGATAGTGGGCGAAGTTCAAGGGACGTGGTGCATTGTCTCCCTACTTTATACGTAGGATTAACATTTAAATTTTTCTCTGACGTCTTCTCAATAACCGCTAATAAGCACAGTTCAATTTCGTTTTTGTCTTCTCTTCCCTCTCCGCCTGATAGCTTTTGTGTTCATCCTCAGTCAACGTGTCACGTCACCTGATGCGTCAATCAGAAAAAATATGCGTTCTGCTGTGGGTTGCCTCCTTGACGACACCGATCTGCTCCACTGGGGTGTCGGCGCAGTGCCCGGAGCAGACCAAAAGGCCCGACCTCACGGTGTGCAACCAGAACACGCAGGTGTGCATACGCGGCCACTGCGTGGGGTCCATCTGCCTCAAGTACGGCTTCCTGGACTGCCAGGTCTCTGGAGGCAACTACAGCCAGGAGGACATGTGCAGGATTCACTGCAGGACCAATGGTACGCGCAAAAGAACGCACCGTGAGGGTAGCAAACCTCTTGCAATGTCATGCTCACTCGCCTTTTTATTACGGGACGATCCGTGAAGCACCGGACCATACATGGCTGGATGTAGCCTCTTCGTGGCTTGGGGAATTCGATACGTTAAAAAGGCCGTCTCGCGCGTGTGCTTCTAACGTCATAGGAGAGAGATGGTGAGGAGTGGTTCAACGAGAAAGTTTCACTAATCACACGACTCCAATACCACAATTTGAAGGGTAAGAAGCTACTTAGCGTCAGCATCACGGATCGAATTTTATCGCGAGGGAGTTATAGCCAGTGTTATAAATATACTTGACCATAAAACTTCAATAAACAAGTAACGACGTGATCTATAATCTTTGGTTACTCGCAGGCAAACAACGTCTTTTTAATTAATATACCGTGTAATTCAAATCTATATTTAAAAAAAAACGATGCATGAAACGCATTTAGCTTTTATCAACTTATAGTTCACTCTTGAGCAAAGTTTAATTCTAAAGTTACCAGCAGACCGCTGGTGTTGCGGGGCACGTGGCGACCGTTCTAAATCCCTGGGATGTATTAAACTGCAGTGCATAGAGGTAAATGAGCCCAAAAAACAAGTAACTCGGGGACAGCATTTTAAGGCAATATCAAATTTAGAGTTTTACGTGCCAAACCAACGACGGGCATCGGCACGCCCAGTGGAGGACTAGGGATTAATTTCGACCACCTGGGGATCTTTTGACGTGCAACCAGCTCGGTTACGGCGCCTTCTCTCGCAATCAGCTCCGTCATATTGCGGGCCAGATGCCCGTCGTCGTCGTCGTGCCGGGTTCGATCCGGCCCCATGTAGCCGGGATTCGAACCGCCACCTCGGAGATCCGTAGGCCAACGCTCTCGCCTCGGAGCCACCGAGGCGGCTTTTAAGGCAATATGATAAAAGCTTCGTTAAAAATTTCGGTGAAAGAAAGTGGACCCCTCTTGTTTTTTTTATTACTGAATTGCCTAAGAAATTTATACCCGAGAATAGAAGCAAAGTCACGTGGTCGGGTTGTACTACCATTGTCATGTGGTCGGGATGCACTACTATAGTCACTGACAGTTTAAAAAACGCAGGGCCTGGCTTATCATCCTCACTCATCTTGCTGTGTGATTCGCTCTTGAGCGTCCTTACTGGCAAATGCCACGCTTTTATTGGCTGCAGTGTGATAACTCAGATTCTAAGGGGTTGCCATGCTCTGCGGTTCTGTCGCTTAGAGGCTGTCCAAAAAAGGGCGCGTTTTCTGCAGCCACAGTATTTGCTCTATCAAAATGAGCTGTTGGGCTAGTTGGTTTTGCATATTTACAATGTAGCGCAAATATAAAACAGGAAGGAGACAGAGATAGGAAAGAACGCTACTCACAACTAGATATTTACTGTATGTATCGTGCCTGGATGGAACAGCGCGGATATACAGTCACAATTACAGGCACAGAAGAAGGAAAGAGACTCGCAGCGCTGACTTAAGGCCGGTTCAGACACTTGCGTTTGAGTGCGGTTGACTGCGTTGCGTCGACAACCGAAAGCGAGTCACCGACGCATCTGTGCTTCGTATGAAGCGTGGAATCCAATTGAAGGAATCACGTTGGCACGCGATATAAGCAGCAGGGATGTCTTGGTTTCTCGCAGCCGCAACGCAGTCAAACGCAGTCAAACGCAACTGTCTGAACCAGGCTTTACAACTGAGTGACATATTTCTTCTTCCTCAAATCGTCTTCTCCTTCGCCGTTAAAGAGAACATTTAAAATGTTTAAACACCAGAAACCAAATAGCCAATAAACATTAATAAATAAATAAATAAATAAATAAATAACAACTAAAAATAAATAATTAAAAATAAAATTGACAAATAAAATTAAATATTAAAAATTAAAATAATTTAAAATAAATAATAAAAAATTAAAAATAAAATACAAATAATAAAAAAAAATTAAACGAAAAATTCCTCATCACTATTGGTGCTTTGATGTTATCTCGAGATAATCCAATTCTTTCTTTGATAAAGCTAAGAATGGGACACTGACGCATTGCTTGTCCAACCTGGCTATTTTTTCAGCTTCGATAATTTCTCGTGTCAGCTGATTACCACTTCTGGCAATAACAGCGCAGTTACTCAAGTCCGCTGAGCACCCGCAGTCCCGGCAATGGATGCCTAGGTTACCTGAGATTACTCTGTTTATGTTATAGTGATGTTCTCGTAACCGGTCATTCAGACACCTCCCGGTTTGCCCGACATACTGTTTACCGCATGAGAGGAGAATTGCATAAACCACCCCTTCAGAGCACGGAACAAAACGGGTGTGATGCTTTTTTATACAACCTAAGGTTCTATCGGAGGATGAATTGACTTTTTTACATAAACTAGAGAGCTTGTATGGAGCAGAGAATACTACGTTGACGTTTACGCGGTTGCCTATCTTTTTAAGACCATGAGAAATATGGTGAATATAAGGCACAACCGCTGGCCTTTGGTTTCGGTCCCTTTTCTTACATTGGGTTAAATCGGGATTTTTAATTTTCTGAAGGAGTTTTTCTGCGACAGATATTAATAAGTGAATAGGGTACCCGCCTGATAGTAGCCTAGCTATCTGCGCGTCAAAGCTAGTTTTAACAGCATGCGGGCATGACTTTTTGATCGAATTTGATAGGCATATGTTAACTACGCCCCTCTTAACTAATTTGGAGTGGGGCGACTGATAATTGAGGAGCGGATTTTTCCCCTCGGAGCGTAAGACCAACAAGTGTGATGAGAAAGAAAAAAACAGTCTGAGGTCTAAGAACCTTAGAGACTCTTCAACCGGAAGTTCATGGGTTATGTCCAAAGGATCCAAACAGTTTTTAAAAACGAGAGGACATTGGATACAGTACTTGAAATGTCGTTTCCATCAAGGGCCAAACAAATTAAAAAAATAATATACATAGTGGAACACTTTCAAACTTTTGAAGTGTCAAAACGCCTTGTAGGATTTTATCCTGATGTGCTAAGTACAGGTCACTAATACGAGGCGGAATACAGGATCTAATGCATACACCTTTCGTTTTCCGGCAGATGTTTCCATCCCACGTGGTGAAAGTAGATTTAGGTAGACCATAAGCAATTCAAGAAAACCACTTTGGGACATTCCTAAAGCATTTTGGAAAGCGATAATGCCGAAAAAGGCAATGCAGGTTTCAATGCGCATTAAAAGTCGTTCTTGGAGTATAGCATAATACAAGTCCTTGGTGTCAATGGAGAATGGCCTTAAAGTCATTGTTGTGGCGTTCATTTAAGAACCTGATGACTTCATGTGAGGTTGTTTAAGAAGAAAGGGTCGTCAAATGTTAGCCAATTGAGACTTCTCTTGTAAAAATAAGGCGACAGACCTATTTTTAAAAAACAGGATCACCAAGCACTAGGAGCTTGAATATTTCCCACGTTGTTGATTTTTTTTTCGACAAAATGATTTCATATACTCACTCATTTCGGACAAGGAAGGAGGATTTGTTGCACGTCATCCAAAGATGTGCACCTTGAAAAAGCTCACAAGGCTATTCATAAGAATTTCCAACAGCTTGAAAGGATATAAGGCCGAAACGGTGAAGGCAAAGGCTCTCCAGTTATGCCATTGGATGGGCTTAGGATCAGCTGAGGAAGCAGGTCACAGCTGCCAAAAATGACCAATTGCAAATGTTTTTTTACAAGGACTCAAACCCGTAGCTTAGTAACAGAAACCGAAAACTGTTTAGGAACGAAATTTTTTCAGTAACCGTAGCTTCGGAACGAAGCCGTTATTTGAAATTTAAAAAATAAAAACTGTAACAGAAACCGTAATCGTAAATTATTTACCGGTGAGCTGGTTTTAACCAATATTAACCGAAAAAATAAGAATATTCGTTTTTCTCAAGTATGACCTAGCTGGAGGAGGGATCCTGCAAATGTCGAGGCAATTTGACAGAGTTACTTTCAGCGAGTGGCGTATCTGGTAATACATTTCCGTTCAATCTAACTTTAGGATTAAGAATACTAAGTTGGAATCAGTGGTCTGAGCTTATAACAAAAAAGTCTCTATTTCTAAATCTGCTACACTCCTACATCGCTACATGTATTCAGTAAATGTCGCCTTTAGGGTATTAACTAATAAGTTAGAATTCTTAGATGTCCATCCAATTCGGTTCTATCAAAACCACCGATGTTCATGACCATGCAGTTGCCAGTATGAAGAAACGAGGTAAATTGTGACCATCATGCAGGAGATGGCGGAAAAGAAAACCTGGTATTCATTTAGTCTGAAACGTGTCGCGAGTGACGATTTTGGACAACCAGAAAGGAAAAAACATGTCAGAGGTTTGACATTGGCGTTTTGTGTTACATATATACATGGTGTCTCACGAAAGGTGGACAAATTCGATATTGCGAAAACCACGTGTCGCAACAAAAAAGGCTTGTGTCGTTTTGGTCCTAGGCTAGGGGCCTATTTAGGAAAATTATTAAAGTCCGAGATAATTATATTGTTAATTATTTTTGCGTAATTAACTTTTTTAATATTGGGTTTAAGGGCATAGTTTCAATTAGAAAATTGCTCAGCATCATCAAAAAACCACTAAATCAACAAATTGCAGAACGATACAGGGCACGCGAACCAGTTTTACGGCTTTCTGAAAAACCGTACAAATTCGACGGGTTTCTAAGTTTCGGTTTGTTATCGGAGCGCATCTCAGCCTCGGCGGCACCGCGCCCCGTGGAGAGATAGTGCAACCAGCCTCTGCTGCGTCGCGCGATGACAGCGCAGCAGAGGTTGTATGCACTATCTCTCCACGGGGCGCGGTGCTGCCGGGGCCGAGATGCGCTCCGATAGCAAACCGAAACTTAAAACCCGTCGAATTTGTACGGTTTTTCAGAAAGCCGTAAAATGCTGCGCGTGCCTTCTATCGTTCTGCAGTTTGTTGATTTAGTGGTTTTCGATGACGCTGAGCAATTTTCTAATTGAAACTATGCCCTTAAACACAATATTAAAAAGTTAATTACGCAAAAATAATTAACAATCTAATTATCTCGGACTTTAATAATTTTCCTAAATAGGCCCCTGGCCCAGGACCAAAAAGACACAAGCCTTTTTGTGTTGCGACGCGTAGTTTTCGCAATATTGAATTTGTCCACCTTTCGTGATAACACCCATATATATATATATATATATATATATATATATATATATATATATATATATATATATATAGATATATCATGCTCGGGCTGAGAGCGGCGGAGGGAACGAGGAAACGTCCAAAGGGTTTCCGAGTTTTTTCTTTTTCCTTCTCGTGCCAAGACCCTTTTTGTCAAGAGCCGAGGCAGGCAGCATCTCAGCATGACAAAATAAAAAGCCAAGGAGAAGGATGCCTCGTCGTCGAACGCGCAAGCGCACTTGGCCGACGATGACGGAGCCGCCCTCGTTGAACAGGCAGGGGATGCCATTTTCTGCCTCCTTCTCCCTCAACCTTGAGGAGCTGCCCTTCTTCCACTCGTCCATGGCCTGGCCTGTATCGCCCCACACGGCCGGCAGTCTCAGAAGTCCCTGTCCCCAGGAACTTGAACGCGAGCCATGTCCCCAAACGTCTGCATGGTAAGTTCGAGGCATCCACAGACGCGCCAAGAGATCGCTTCCAGCATCGCCGGAGTCTCCCCTCCCCCCCCCCCCCCCTGCTTCCGCCGGAAGGTATCGCTTCTACGGGAATCCCCATTTTCTACCAGAGCCACCAATGTGATTCGACTACCTGCGGTGGAGCCCCCACTGCCCATTCTCGGAGCGAGGGTCCGTCCAGGCCCAAGACATTCTGAGTGACCCTCGCCCAGAAAGCCAGAAGTTTTTCCAACGACAAATCGTCCACGAGATCCGGCATCTCCTACCCGTGTCGGTTCTACTGAGATGCCATGCTCGCCGAACACCAGCACCTCATTTTCGATTGACTGGGAACTCTTCCACGTCGTCGCCCAGAGGGAACCTTTGCCAGACGTCCAGACGCTGGGAGTCCGAGGTTTTCAGAGAGCTCCCCGACCAGCTGCCCAACCAGCCTCGGCGCAGGTGCCGGCATGTCTCGATGCTTTCGCAGAGCACCAGCCGCCGCCCAGGCACAAAGTTCAGGAGGGCCCCTAATCGCATAAGTGAGTTCGGCAGCTATCCTGGGTTTCCGAAACTCCGCCAGTGCCGTCATCGACGGCATGGTCGTCTTCTCGGCGCTCCTGTATGTTTTCCCGGTCGAGGACAGCGTTCTTGCCCACGAAATTTGCGAGGCTTGCGTCTCGGTCAACTGTACCCTTGTTTGATCTTGGGCCGAAGAAAAACGACCCATTGGATCCGGACTCTGACGGCCACCGTCGCCGAGCAAATCCTGGGCGGCTCAGCAGGACCGACAGTATCGGCAAGCCCCACGCCGATGACGGCTCCTTCGGCACCTATGATGGCGAGGGGGAAAAAGCGCCAACACAAAGGAACACACTACAGACAAACAAAGCGACGTCGAAGACTCCGGAGTCGGACCTGGGTAACACTACCTACAAAGTCCAAAGCTACGGGACCTCCGCCACCAGTCAACCCGTCCCAACGGGCACCTCAGAGCGATCGACTGGGCAGTGCTTGGTGAGGCATGTAAGCTTTCACGGGCCGCCCGACTTCGGTGCACTTTCCATTCGCTGCACGAAGGCTTTAGCAGCTACAGCCCGACCCCCCTCTCCCTGACCAGATCCACGATCGATGCCGTAACCAACATGTTGGCGGCATCATCAGAGACGCTCCTCACGTGGTCCGTACCTCAACCCTGTCTTTCTCGTATCCAAGTCAGCCACCGAGTCCCACTTTGTTTTAGACTGTGCCGCACCTTACTGCTACACTTCAGGCATCAAAGTTCCGCCTTAGTCCGCTACCCCAGGCCATCAAAGTAAACCTCCTCCGGTCCCGGCGCATGTGGCGAGCTCGACCTTGCCGAGGCCTTGTACAATATCACGCTTCATCCCTAATGCCGTAATCTCGACCACATTTACGCCGTTGCTCGCCGCTTGCCATTATTGCCGCTTTCGTGATAGGCCCGGTGCCGTTTTACGCGTACAGCTCTTGGCAACAGCCACTGCTAGGGAAATGCGCGCGCGTGGACTCTGGGCTTAGTCTCCCGCAGAACACGCTTCTTGTGCGCCCATCCCGACGCAGACAAGTTGGCGTCAACGGTGCGCCGCCTCCTCGTTGGAGGACTTGTTGCCGGTCGGGATTTCGCTTAAACCTAAGCGACACGAGCAGAGCCCACGCTGACGCAGCGGGTTTTCTTGGGTGCAGGCTCGACGCAGCCGAGGACACCATTTCGCAGACGCCCAGAACGGCTCCGAGCCATTCCTCGAGTCCTTCGCCTCGCTGGAGCGTTCGCTTCCCCTCAAGACGCTCCAGGGGGTGGCGGGCCTACTTGGCATTTTGCTTCTCTCTGTGGCTCTGGGTTTTCTCTTCTGCGTCCCCCGTTTGACAAAGTTTCAAACCAAATTCCGCACCTCCTCAACTGGCTCCCCATTCTTCTGCGTGTTTGCCGACTTTGCCGCACTTCCAACCTCTCCACCTTCCCCCCCCCCCCCCCCCCCCCCACCCACTAACAGCGCATAGGCCGATGTGCCTCCGGAGTCGGTTACGGCGTAGATGTTGGGGACTGCGCGCAGGCAATCATAGCCCCTCTGCCGAGGCCATTCCATACCTCCGGGAAAGGGGCGCTCGCCGTGTTGTCAAACCTGGGGAAACCCTTCGGACGTTCCCTCGATCCTTCCGCCGCCGTCAGCACGAGAAGGAAAATATGTCTCAAGCCGAGAGCGTGAAGACTCGATGGCCTGCCGGCTCGCCATCGAGTATCAGGCGCGCAACAGCAGGTCGGCGGGGCTCATGACCGACGGTACCCATTTTATTGACATATCTTCATTAAGAAAAAGAAGAAGAGACGGCACTGGCAACAACTCCGAAGGCAAAGCTCGTCCATTGCCGCGGTGCGGCGCGGGGGCCAAGCTGTGTTGTCCGTGTGTACAAGAGTTCTTTCTCGCTAATGCACGCGCACCACAACACGGCGAGTCCTTCCCAGAGGTATATTGGCCTCGGCAGCAGGGGCTATAATTGCCTGCGCACAGTCCCCTACAAGTACCCTAAAACCGACTCCGGAGGCATCTGCCCATGCGCTGTCGGGTAGCAGGAAGGTGGAGCGGTGGGCAGTACGGCAAAGTCGGCCAAACACGCAGAAGAAAGGGAAGCCAATTGGGTGAAAGAGGAATTTGGTCTGAAACTCTGTCAAACAGGGGACGAAGAAGAAAAAACCCAGAGCCATAAAGAGAAATGCTAAAATCACAAGTAGCCCGCGGCCCGTAGAATAAATGTAATGTAATGTAATGTAATGTAATGTAATGTAATGTAATATAATGTAATATATTATATAATATATAATATATAATATAATATAGTATAATATAATATAATATAATATAATATAATATAAGCACACCCGACCGGACGTTGGGAGGCCCAGAGTTCAAATCCTGGCTCCGTCGTTTATTATGTCTTTCGGCGGTTTCGTAAAACATTTATTCATTCGATGAAGTACTGTTCATTGATCTGCATATTTTCGAATAGATATATATACAAGTTACGTCGGCACTTTACTTTCAATTTTTGGCGTCCGCGCGCCTTTATTTATTTTTTCTTCCATATAAATGCACACGTTTTTCTAGCGTTACAGAATCGGCCAGCGAGAGACGTGCGCTTCGATAACCATAGACGATTGCTTGGAAATAGATATATCAAACACGACGTAGGTGTAACATGGCAAAACAACGAAGACTAGGGAAAGGAACGAACAACACATGACATATTTTTACAGCTTTCTGTGTTGTTACTGTGTTGTTCGTTCCCTCTCCTTAGTCTTCCTTGTTTTGCGCTATTGCATTTACATTATGTTTTCACTTTCACCAACTAGCCTAGCTCTCAATTTATTACTTTATTCCACTTAGCAGTATTTTACTAGAGGATGGCTATAGTTCTGCTCCTTCCTTCTGTAGTGAGCGAAGACTCGTCTGCATGTTTTAGGATGAAATAAACTATTAGCGACGGGAAGGTGCGAATGGTTCTTCCAGCACCCAGTGGGAACTTTCTTAGGGTTTTTTACGAACGCTGCCGAACAACAAAGTAGATTTTTTAAAATATTTTATTATATAGAATGCGATGATCCCCGAGTAGCGGAAATAACCCGTATGCTTGGGTATCAAACTATATAATGTGAGTAGATGTAATGAACAAGCGTTGGGGCTAGAGACGCGTGCAACTTTTGACCAAATAGAAGTATTAAGACGTTTCTCAGTTTTTTTCTGAATTTCACGTTGTTGGATATATGGGACTATTTGAAACCGTTTATTATAAAACGGGCTTTTAACATTTCAATCAAACAAATTATTATAAGAACCGAAATAAACCGGTTTTCAGGAACGCGTAGCCGATAACCGAAACCGTAAAAATTAAAACCGTAAAAAACCGAAACGAAACCGTTAACAACAGGAAGCGGTAACCGTAACCGTAACCGAAACGTTATATTTTTTGGTTTGAGTCCCTGGTTTTTCACTGCAAAAACGCACGGAGTTGCCCTTTTCGAGTAATAGTTACTGAAAAGGGATCAGTGGAAGGGATGTATGCCTCGGTTTTTGTTACGTAACCTGAGCACCCATAAACTGAATGACCCTTTCCTAATTACCAATTCAGAGGCAGTAATTAAATATCTAAAACAAGATGTGATGACAGTAAAGTTCGGGCTTTCTCTAGACGTGGAGGGCCTATTCTACTCTGTACCACACAAGGGTATGCTTGAGGCTGTAGGCGCTTGCATCGAGGTTAATGGCAACGTGGCCTTCCAAGACCATTGTGGTTTACCAGTAAAGTCCGTCTTTGAACTCCAGATATTTTACCTTACATCCACCGTCGTCATGCTTAACAACCATTCCTATATTCAAAAGCAAGGAATTTGCATAGGATCCTGTGTTGAGCCAGTACTACGTGACATTTTTCCTTTCCCAGTGTGACTGTGACATATCCCAGAGCCTTCCCAACAACTTGGTGTTACGTGTCTTTCGATATGTGGACGACTACCTCGCACTCCTGCATCAAAGACCTGCTCAACTTCAGTCAGTGACGGTCAACAGCATCCAGTCTAATTTCTGTAAAAGGCCAAGGGATTGAAATTTACATATGAACTACCAACCGACAGTAAGCTTAAGTTCCTGGACCTTCAACTTCCTTTTGGAGATAACCATACGTGTTGGACATACTCACCACGGTCTAAGAAACAACTTCTTCAGTTTGATTCGGCCCATTCAAAAATCATAAAACGAGGAATTGCGCAAAGAGCTGCGTAAAAGCCGCCTTGCTAGAAGTCCTGCAAACATGCGGCCAAGCAGAACTTTGAACCACAAGTTCTAAGACTACAAGAATCAGGATATCCCAATTCCTTGTTGTTTGAGGTTGCAGAAAGCTTGGCAACTCCCAATGAAAGAAGAACAAGAAGTGCCGAAAGAAGAACACTGCCACGAGTGGTACCTTACATCCACAAAATATCTCATAAGTTGAAGTGGATAGCTTCAAGATATGACATACAAGTGGTACTCTCAGCCCCGGATAAACTTAAGGGGCTTTGTCTCAAAAATCAATAGACCTCAAAAAAGTCATAGTCTATGCACTATCCATCATGAACATAAGAACGTGAATTGCGTGGCGAGGTCAAAGTGGTCTACGAAATTCCGTGCTCCTGTTGAAGAGAGTAAGTCGGACAAACAGGCCGCTGTGTCAATGTGCGACTACGAGAACATGCCTTAGCTCTTCAATCATCACCATCAGGGCATCTCGCCATCCATGTCAGAGACTGTGCCTGCACCCCTGTGTTTAATCAAACTAGAGTCCTCAAGCGCAATCACAGCAAAAAGGGAAAAAAGAGATCTCTGACGCTAAAACTATCATGGCTCACGGGACCAAGCGCATAAGTGCGCCCTCTGTCGCACTGTCTCAAAAAGAGCAGCATTATCTAAACATTTTTTCTTAAATCTAGCGAGTCAATGAATTTATTTTTTAATCATCTTTTTCTTCTTTTTTGGAGGAGCAATTTAAGTCGATCATCAGTGTAGATCGCATTGTCTTCTTTTTTCTGAGTTTCATCGCATTTGTCACTTCGTTCACCTCTTTCGCGACTTTTAGTGCAGATTGCATTTTCTACACTTTTTTTCTTATTTTTTCTGAGTTTCATTGCATTTGTCACTTCATTCACCTCTTTCACGATACATACAGTAAATATCTAGTTGTGAGCAGCGTTCTTTCCTATCTCTGTCACCTTCCTGTTTTGTCTTTGCGCTACATTGTAAATAAGCATTTGCTCTACCGGAAGTGTAGGTTTTCCTCCTGTTCCGGTATACTTCGTCACGTCTTTCTTTTTTTCTGCCGGGAGGATAGTTTCTTACCGCTTGCGTCCCTGGACAGAGCCTGCTCACCACGTGGTTCCAGACAGCCGCTTACACGCTCTGCTGGCTGTCGTCAAGGCCTCGACAGTTTTTTTGTCCCCTATCTTCCGAAAAAAAAAATTGCGGTGGCTTAGCCCGGCTATGCGAGGATATACGTAGCGTGAGCTTATGCGCACAAAATGAGAGGCGCTATCAAGCGGCTCCGGTGCAGCGTCAGACTTGGCTACTGCGCAACGGAGGCGCACAGCTGGGCACGCGGCGGCGCCAGTGCGTCTGCCGCGGCTATGACGTCACTCCTCTGGAATGCGCAGACCGGCGAGGCGGGTGCGGCGGCGGCGGAGCGCGCGGCGGCTCCGGCGCGCCAGCTGTGCGCCGTGTGACGTCACTGCTCCTCGCGCATGCGCAGCACGGAGCACGGCTCATTATGCGAGCCACGCGAAACTGCTCAACCTCGGCCAGTGTAGCTCACGCTACAAAGAGAAAGAGACGACAGCTGAGGAGGCGAGGAGGAAAGCCGTACTGTTTGCGGGGTTGATGTTCAAACTGAAAATGGACGGGCTCGCAGAAACTTCCCCTATTTGTTTTTAAAGAAGTGTACGCTTTTCGGCCTTTACAGCATTTGTTGTATATCTCGTTTGGACAGCACTTTAGTCGCCAGAAATTTGTGCATAAGTCTTATGCCAACTATCGCACCTATCTATTTTAATATTTACAAGTTTAGTAGAACGACATATCTCTAGTGCATTTTTGTTGCGTCTTTATATTTTCTAGGGCATCGATGCAAGCGCGTTGTGAACGGTCTACTTCAGTTTGACATAATACAATTTTGTTCCTTCTAACTGTTGTTTCTTACTGAAAGAAAGTGGTGGTCTCTTCTTTTTCCTTTATGTTTTATCTTTCAAACTCAAATATCTTTTTCAAAACTTTATTTTTCTAAAAAAACGTGACGATCAACCTCAAATCAAAAACTGCGACGCCCGCTTCCACGCCTGTCGCCTCTGAGGTCATTTCATCGCGTGCAGACACCGGCAGCTCCTGCCTCGACCCGTGCACGATAGCGGCTTTGAAACCGCTGTGCAAAAAGGTCATGGAGCGCGGGGCGGCCTGCAACAACAACCTGGGCTACTGCGACGTGCATCACCGTTGCCGGCCTGTCGAGGAAGAAGGCACCTTGTCCAAGCTGGAAGCCCTGCCTGGACGCGGGCAGTTGGTTACCTTGGGTCAGGGTAAGAGTATGTGCCACCAGTTTGACTGGAAAGACAGTCTGCGCTGTTTATCCAGGGAGCACGCCAGAGAAATGCCGAACTTGGTCCAAGCTTGACAATTCTTTACCTTGGGCCTAATAAGGTTTTGCTCTGACTCGTGAAGTATGGTGTCGATGTGCTTATCTTAAGCTTTTTTATGGCTTTCCTCTGGTTCGCCACATGAAACGCCAGACATGTGTGAAAGACGCCACGCATCAACCAAACAAGCAGCAGCGAAGCCTAATTCTGGTAATTGACAATTCAGGCCCAAAGTTGCCAGGTGAATACCGAAGAATAACCAGAGAAGTGAAGCCTCATTCTGGCATTTCCTTTGGAACTGGGGCTGAAAGAAGCCAGGTGACAACCGAACAGCCAGGCCATGAAGCAATAACACTGGCGCTTGTTTGGCAATTTAGGGCCAAAATGCCCAGACCCTGGCCAAAAAATATCAAAGTTGGTTATACCTTAGCTTTAATTTTCGAGGAGTCACTGCACAAGACGGCTCCAATGAAATATAAAACAAATGAATGATCTCTTCATGTAAAAAAAAAACGTGGCCTGCGTCTTTCTTTTGGCTGCTTTTCTTGTTCAGTGCTTCAAAGCAAATTACGTTTAGAGCAGTTAATGATTATAGCCGCGCCATACCTTAGTTTGGTGAGCTTTGTGTTTTCTGCGTAAAACCACAAAAACTTGCTAGCTTTGATAACATTTGTAAGGCGGGGAAAATAGTTCCTTAGAACCGAGTGCCTTATTTGAGCATGATAATCTAAAAAGATTACTCTGTTCAAGGAAACTGGGAAACCGCTACAAATAAGACACACTGATGAAATGGTTAAAAATAAGAAATGTAAACAATTATTTTACTCCCACTATAACTCGAATACTGATCGCTCAGTATGCGCAATACAGAACCTCGACCACTTAATGGAATCACTTGTACTCTCAATATATATATATATATATATATATATATATATATATATATACTGTATATATATATATATTGTTAGGAAGAAGAAGTGGTACGGCAGGTGGCGCGCGCTCGACGAGCATTCAGAGAGCTCGGACTGTTCTCAGACGAATGTCACCCCTACTATCCATTTTGTATCTAATCATTCCTCATTAAATCACCCTATAATTGTAACCTAATACGTGGTGGAGGTGCAGCAGAATCCCAGCCTCTCCACTCCGCTCATCTGACCTGGAGCTGCGCAGCGGCCCCAGGTCAGATGATTATTGCCTACACACCTGACCCCTTGGTTCAGCCGTTTGCAGCAGAGATCACGTCCAGAGCACAGGACGCTCGCCAACTCGCCCGCCTGCACACCCAAGAATCGCAGCAGCACCAGAAGCTACGTTACGATGCATGCCATCTGCCTGCCACCTACGACATCGGCGACGAAGTTCTCTTGTGGACTCTCTTGCGCACACCCGGCAAGTCTCAAAAACTCCTCGAGCAATTCGTCGGCCCTTCCGCTGTCGTCGCGTCAACTTTCTTTCAACAACTACGAAGTTGCGCCTGTTACCCCGCGCCCTTGACCATCGTTCAAGATATTGTGACGTGGTTCACATAAGCCGCATGAAGCCTTACTATCGTCGCGATACGTAAGCCTCTCAAACGCACCAGATGACCGGTGCCTGCACCGACGGGAAGATATATGTTGGGAAGAAGAAGCGGTACGGCGAGAGCGGCGCGCGCTCGACGAGCATTAGAGAGCTCGGATGTTCCCGGACGAATGTCACCCCTACTATCCATTTTGTATCTAATCATTCCTCATTAAATCACCTATAATTACTAACCTAATATATATATATATTGCTTTAGGAGAAGTTAAATGAAGGCTGGTTATAAACGCACCCTAAATTAATGAGAAATCACCAGTACCAAACCGGGACCTGATTCGAATGATATTTCTGCAGCTGTATTTGGCATTGGCACCCTTGCCTTTGACAATACTAACTATCTCATGACAAATATTGCAAAGAAGTGTTGCTTCAATAAGATTTGACACTTTGAAATAACTAGAGCCTGGGCAATTGATCGATTAACCTACTGATTAATAGATTAATGGTTTAATCGCGATTAACTATTTTAAACAGTTAATCGCTATATTTTTGACAAGCCTAAAGAGATAAAAATTCAGCGTTTTCACCACTCGGACGTGGACGAGTACAACTGTATGAAAAGAAAACTTTAGGTGTTTGCCCTAAAGTAAACTGTATGGAGCGATATTTGTAACTTGAGAAAATCGCAGAAGGGTGCAAATTGTCCCGTCTACGTCAACTCTGTTTGACTGTCCGTTTAGCGTGGCAGAGACTGTTGTGAACAATCAAAGGAGGTCGCCCTTGCCGGAGAATATGAACGCATCTCTTTGCCTCATGCAGCTCAAGTAATAATTTGTGAGCGTGAGTGTCTTTGAACTATTCTCAACTACATATAGAGGTTGATCCGAAATTAATTGTCATATTTCGCTTTTTGTCACAATATTTACCAAAATCAATATATATATGTATCTTTTCTCCATATTATGCATGTAAATTAACGAGACCGATTAATCGATTCAAAAGTGGCGATTAATCGGGTTAAACGTTTTAATCGACGCCCAGCCCTAGAAATAACTAAACTCTCGAACGAGCCGTCAGGAAGGATGAATGCTTCAGCTGCACTCTTCCTCCGTTGGTATCAACGGGTTCTGTTAAGAATAGAAAGACTGACCTGCTGTGGACCACACTAACCGGGCCGTCACCATCTTCATCGATGCCACATGGCGCCAAACTTCTTCCTCGAGCACAAGGGATTCGCGCCATGCTCGCAGCCAATCACCGTCGCTAACATTCACCAACCAGCGGGAGCGCAAGCTATGACGCAGGCCAAGGGACGACATAAAAAGGGCAGCCCGGGCTCGCACGAACGTTTGCTGGTCGGGCCAAGAGCGAGACATCATGATATCATATTTTTAAACATATCATCCGTCAACCTGTACTTGGCCCGAGTCACATGCCTTGAGCCCACATCATCCGAAACTTAACTGTTCATAGCTTTCAGCTATGAAAACACTACCCCCTACTTCCTGAAACTACGAACCTCAACAATGACTTTTGTCGTGACCCAGACCGTACCATGTCCCGTTGTACTAAACAAACCATGTCGAGTTAGAAGGTGAACCTCCTTTTGTCACTAGCCCAAGATTTCAAAAGAAACGGATGTGGCTTCTTCTCAGAACCACTGACCCTGCGATCTTATTAAATGTTTTCCTAAAATACCGTTTATTTTTTTGCTCTTTATTTTTCCTTGTTGCGACCTCGAAGTTTGGAGTTTTTCTGGTAAATCCGAATTGACGAAAATGTTATCGGCAAGTGTTTTCCGCCTTTTCTTTTTTTCGAAAACACAGGACTTTAGAATTCGTTAGCTGTTTTGAAAATTCAAAGTACGTTACCACGCTACCAAAACAAGTAATGCCGGTAACGCCGTCAGTGGTAACGCGTTACCACCAACACTGCAGGTACCATATTTTGCAGGACAACGTCTGGTTGGCGGCGACGTTCACCGTCTGCATAATTGCGGCCGTGTTGTTGATGGCCCGCTACTGCGCTCTCTTCGTGCCCAGCAGTAACCCGGCGCTGCCGGGAGCCAAGAGCGTGATCCAGAGGTTTCGCTCGCCTTCCCAGATTCCCGCTCCCAGGTGTAGTATTTGCGTTCGAGGTACCTCGAACACTCTGCAATTACTAATGAATAAATTGACTTCCACCTGAAATAGAGCTCAAGTCGCGCTCTAGGCGACAGGCAGAAGTAAATTTGTTCATGCGCAAATCTTCTGTAGCTGTACTTTAGGGACTTCCTCAATAATTATCACACCAACTCTGCACAAGCGATACGGAGTGAAATGCTAAGTTCGATGAAACGAACTTCGAAAGCACTTGCGGTGCACCAATAGCTTTCAATTGCCGTGTCTACGAGGGTCCTTTAAATATAAATTGTAGTTCTAATGACGCACCTAAAAACGGCGCTTGTGCGAGAGTGGTATTTATTACGTAATGCCCCAGAATCTGTGCTTCAATGTAACGGTCGTGGACGTGCTTACAGAAACTTTGGTAGAATAGACGAACATGAGTGCAGAACTATAGTTATATCAACTGAAGCAAGACATGTTATAATCAAATGTTTGGTCCAGGCAGGAGTGAAACCCTCAGAAATATGCACAAGGGCAAAATCACCATATTACGAGGAAACGTTTTCAGATATAGGCGTTTGTAAATGGAGCAAGAGGTGGACTGTATGGAGCGAATACGTGATGAACAGCCGACGAACTTCGTCAGGCAGTGCGTTCGCTTCGCGGCGTCTGCAGCCACTCTTCTGACGCCGCGCGCAGAGCGAACGCCTCCTGGGGAAGTCGATAACTGGTTTTCTTGTTCTCCGCATATTCGCTCCTTGAAGTTCAGAACAAACTGTTTCGGAAAATCCCAGAAGTCTCGCGGCAATCCCAGATTGCATCGCGTGACGCATGGAATTATGGGGCTGTTCAGACGTATGCTCGGGGTGTACACTCGGCCACACTCGGGCGCTTCGTAGATCCCGGAAGCGGCACGATCTATTCCATTTGACCATGTGAATTTAGGACACATGTACAATAGAACGAAAGCAAATATTTGACACGTACTGCGAAACCAAGATTTGCTTCACTTTATGGTCATCGGTACTATCTCACAACGAATCATCATAACGCATGGCAAGGGCCTCACAAAATTAGAGAATGTTACCAAGGCCTTCAGTGAAAGGGCATCTCCAGTCAATATTTTTGAATTTGAGATGACGACTGTTTTAAGCTAAAGCAGTGTCCCCGAACTACAAGGTATATATATATTTTTCGATGTTGTGTGTAGTTTTGTAAATATCACGGCTCAAAGGGTAGTTTCTGGCATCTACGGCAAAACCGAAACTATCTGCTAGAGGGATGGCAACACCGATCATCAGCCGTACGGCGCGACGTGACGTCAGACTGGTGCTGCGGTACGCGGTACAACCAATCAACCGCAGCTCCACTGCGACTTGACGTCACAAGGGTGCTGCGCCAGTGTTCCTTGACTAAAAGCTACTTGCCGCTCACTGAAGAGCAGCAGGTCGCATCTGTAAAACAGGTTTCAGTAGAATACGCGGCTTCACTCTGACGTAATATTTCCGCTGTAATCATATCTCGTGCCACTAAAGCGATACCAGTCATTTATTTTGGTTTCATTTTTGACCGGAGTTGCCCTTTAAGCCAAGAGCGTCGAGAAGGAAGGCGCATCCCCGGCGCCGAAGAACTTTAATCACGGCAGTGTATACTAAGAACAATGAGAATCTCGTTTAGGCTGACGTATTCATCACAGTGTAGGATGCTTTCTAACTTCAAATGAAAGTATTGGTGATGTGGACACCTTAATTTAACATAATCTGTATTGTCACAAGGTGTGTGTATTTTATACTCTGCAGGTTTTATGGGATCAGCGACCTGTAGAGTTATGCCCGAGTTGAACTAGAGCGACCAACAGAAACAACCAACACCGACAAGCGTGAAACATGTGCAACATACACGCGAAGGTACCCTTGGAAGACTTGCAGTATCTCGGTGTTCGTAAAGCGATCGCGGAGTTATTGCAAGCCGACCAAACATATCTTTGTGTCCATACTGCACGTGTTTGAGGCTTGACGGTGTCGATTTATTTTCTGTCGCTTTATAGTTTTTACCTTAGCATAAAAATATTGTTAGCCGCGCATGCTAAAAGCACAAGCTAGTTGCTTTGGATGAAGCCTTGGCGGCTGCACGAGCGCTCGTGCAGCCAGTGCTCCAGTCAAGGCAGTCAAGGCTAGCCGCTCGCGCTTGTACAGCCTTCGCAGTTAGTCCATGCTGAGATGAGACTAAATATAGTGAAACAGGGCATAGAGGCACATTTAAGGTTTATCTTCAAGGTTAATAAACTTGGGTGCATTACTTGACGCCCGAAAGAGGAAGAGCTTCAATACTGTGTTGAATGTGTTCAAGAGTGGGTTCGCCTATAGTGTGAGTGCTTTCAGGACTGCATCCATGCAAAATCATTTTTTTTAAATGTGATTACAAGGTATTGATCAGATGGCACTAATGCATTTGAAAGGATGGAGGCTACGTATGAAAATGATCTGATCTATATCGGTGAGATCTCTTTACCATTTTGTGTCCATCAAATTTTAATTTATACTCGAACGCCCCTCGTACTTCGTGGTAAGAAGTGTTATTCCGCCGAGTTGCCTGCAGCTATACCCCGCTTCACCTTATGCAACGGGCCCTAGCGGAACGCTGTATGAGCAATCGGTGCCATTTTAATGCCGCGTGAGAGTCACGAGCCTTTCCAGAGGGGCGCAGCGAAGCGCCGAGTCGCGCCTGATATGCTCAAAACGCTGGACTGGCTATATATAGGATGGCTCATATAGCAACCACCGCTGCGATCCACGATAACGTTAAGCGGAGTATATTACACCTTGGTCTTATCGCTTCAAAACCAATTTAAGCAGATTGTGCGGCTGAAGAGTGAAGGCAGGAAGCCTTCTCAGCAGTACACGTACAGTGTGCTTTAATACGGGGTAGGGTTGAGACCTAGGTGGCTGGCGTGAGGCGCGTGGTGTAGAACGCGACAGGTGTCGACACCCGCGCATCGCTATACTTCGTTTCAGCTTGGGTCCGGACGCAGCCGATGCTACAAGCACGAGCGTGTGGCCCTGAACAGTGCCTGTACTGCACGAGCGCGCGTGCTTGGCAGGGACGCTGGAAGCCCGGAGCTCGCGCTTGTAGCATCGGCTGCGTCTGGACCCAAGCTGAAACGAAGTATAGTAGGGCGGAGGGTTGCGCACTTCGCGATAGGCGGACGCTGCGAACGGTTACTAACGCCTGGTCACTATTCGTCAAACTGGGCGGGCTGCAGCGCCTTTCTTCTTTCGTGACATCCGCAGCGCCGCGATTGTTGTCTACACACGTAGCCTCACGAGCTCCCATTGCCGAGACGCGCGGGTTTTCTAAACCCTGTTTCACCTTGTGTTGTACCGCAGGAAAGGCTACAAGCGCAAGCTACTTGCTCTATGGCACACCTCGGCGGCACAAGCTCTCGCGCACCAAGGGTAGCTGCCAACGCTATGCATGAGCTCGCGCTTCTAGCCTTCGCTGCGGAACAACATAAGGTGAAACGGAGTATAGTACGAAGCAATATAAGCTCTGCACAGAACATATACAGGAAAACAAGTTAAAAAAATCATAATCTAAATTCTGGTTTAGATATTATGCAAAAAAATCCAGGAAAGTAGGGTACCATTGCAAGACAGAGAATATTAATTTTTAGTAAAGCTCACATTATCTTTTTTTATTTTTCAGGTGATCTCAACGTGGGATATGCAATCACTGCGACTACATTGTTTCATTTCAGTTTCCCCTGTGACCCAGAAAACATTTTTAGTTTTAACCTTTCATGCAATTAGGTGGGTTTGAAATATTCACTTAAAAACGAAACAAACAAGTTTAAATGCAATCTTTGTAAACCAAAATATCAGCGACTAATAGCAACTGCCCACAAACTAATGTTGTTGCACTACCGATTGACGCCAGAGTTTTATTGTTTTACCTATGTTTCAGCCTCTAATTGCTAAAAATGCATTTGGAAGTGAAACTCTTATTCCGCGCTCTAAAATTAACCTGTCAATAATAACCATGGCTTGGTATCATATGTATAGTCGCCTTCTAAACAGTAAAAGTGACGAGGCGTGCGACCTCCGCAGGACAAATATAGATACCAGTTAGTGATATCAAACATTGTTTATTGCAGCTTTGTAATGATATAAAATAAAGAGTTTCAAATTAATCAAGTAGTTCAGAACTTGTACTAAAAGGTCTTCAGGATTCAATTATTTGCGGAAATACAAAGCAATATTTGTTTGCTCTCAACCATTTGCCGCGATGAACATCACATACTCATCCCCCTTGGTGTAGGAAACAACGCTCTTGAGCTGATCTCTATCTTGCACGAATACAAGATTCATGAGCGGTGTTGACAAGGTAAACATGCCTGGACACTCGTGCAAGGGTTCAGTCTAGAATGTTATGACGCCTATGTAAACTGCAAATATACAGGCTACATTTGATTCTCCTACACAAACTAAAAAACTACAAATTAAGTTCATTGAGAGGGCTACCTACCGTAATACTTTATACAAAACAAACATGGCGGGCACTTGCAGAACGAGCATTCTGCCGGTGTCCCACTTGCAGAAGGCTTCAATTCCTACTTGGTAAATCTTGTTTGAAGCACATATAATGAAGATGCTGTTAAATATGTCACGCAGAGCCCAAGCTCGTCCCTTTTTCTCAATCCAACAAATGAATTTGAAATAATACAAAATATTCATGCGACTCAAAAATAGTAACAGTCGTGATATTAGCGATTTTCGAATGAAACCAGTCAAGCTTGTCATTGGCATAATTGTACCGTACCTCGCACATATATTTAACCTCAGCTTGGCTTGTGGTGAGTTCCCCGCAAATATGAAACTTGCCAAAGTTACTGTGATTCACAAAGGAGGTGATGTGAACCTTATGACCAACTGTAGACCAATATCCATACTGCCAATTTTTCCCAAGGGACTAGAAACGCTTGTCGAAACTCGCGTAGAAAGCTTTCTTCATCGACATGAAATGATAACTGACGCCCAATTTGGTTTCAGAAAGGGAAGGTCGACAGAGTTAGCGCTCTTACTCCAGAAAGAAATAATTCTTAATAACATTGAAAACAAGCTTTAGACACTAGCTATTTTTATTTTTACATGAAGGGGCTTTAGGCTTACTTAGAGTTCCTGTATAGGCTCCCTACGGGAGCCAGAGTTGCGCGTCTGTTTTCCACGTGCCGCCGCACCGCTATTCGCCGAGATCCGATCACGTGAGGAGCCGGATCAAGTGCCGTGCAGGAAAGTAGACGTTGCACGCGCCCCGGCGTTCGTTTCCCTGCTTTTGAGCACGCCACGTGCCTCGAACGCGCGGCGCCGCTATTCGCCGAATTCAGTCACGTGACAAGCGGGATCAACATGTCGTGCAGGAAAGACGGCGCTACGGAGATGAACGCGCAACTCTGGCTCCCGTAGGGAGCCTATACAAGAACTCTAGGCTCACTCGACTCTCAGCGCACCTTGCGGCTGTTTTGAAGCTGGTCTGGGCTATGGTGGTCTTGGCCAACGTTACTGGAGCAAGCTCAGTTTCACAGCTCCGCCTGCGACATGGGCTCAGTAGTGGTCACGAGAACTAGCAGCGCTACAGTCGAGTCTTGCTTCCGGATTGTCTAGCCCGCCAAGTTTGAATAGCAATACTTGAGCTTGGGCGAGTTGTGGATTCATACTAACACTTCACAGCGCAAGGAAACAGACACACACAAAAATAAATTTTAGACACTCAAAGAAAGAACACTCAAAATGCACTGACTCTGATCTCTGTGGTGTATTACACTTCATCTTTATCATCTTTTTTTTTTTGTTGCTATTATACACATGGAAGTAAAAAAAAAAGGAAGAAAAGAAAAAGAAAAGGAAGCTCTCAACGCAGTGGTATACTTCGTTTCAGCTTGGGTCCAGACGCAGCCGATGCTACAAACGCGAGCTCCGGGCTTTCAGTGTCCCTGCCAAGCACGCGCGCTTGTGCAGTGCAAGAACTGTTCAGGGCCACATGCTCGCGCTCGTAGCATCGGCTGCGTATGGACCCAAGCTGAAACGAAGTATAGCAGACAACGCGCGAGACAGGGAAGCAAGATCCGACTGCAGCGCCGCTTGTTCTCGTGACCGCCACCTGGGCCACTCGCTTCTGCAGGCGAGAATAGGGAGCTGCGAAACTGAGCTTGCTCCAGTAACGTTGGTCTGGGCTTCCTGTTTAGGCACCTCCGACCACTACAAAGCTATAGGACATAGATGACTGCTACCTGAATGGGTGGACACCTCATATCAATGATTGTGTTCATATCAAGCGGTAGCTTGCGTCACTTAGTCTGTTCTGAATAACTAGAATATTTAACTTTGGGTAAGAGTTGATTGCTCAAATGGACGCGTAAATTCCATATTCCAGAACAGACGAGGAACGATGCACAATATGCAATAGAAAAATAAAACAGCTCCTTTCAACAGAAAAAAGATAGCCAAAGAAAATTGAGTAATGCACAACTATTTATTGTCAGCACAAAGACAACCATAACAAAAATAACTGTTCTGCAGGCATCCGTTGAACTGCATACTCCATTTCACGGCAAGTGCGAGCGAAGGATGGGCTACGAGAGCGAGCTCGACGCTTTAAACGAACCTGTAATGCATGCACGCTCGTCAAGTGAAAGCGTCGCTCAAGACAAGAGGTTCATGTTTGTGGCGTCAGCTCGCTCGAATTTATTGGAAACAGAAAAAGAGCTTTTGGGCTACGGAGCTGGCGCTCAAGAGAAGCTCGAAACACTCTCCCCGTGGTTGGGTTTTAAGCGTCTCACCTTCGCCACAAAGAACGAACGACGAAAAATCTACACGATGACAGCAACAGCACGCCGCATCAGTCCCCCGCCACCTTTGCTGCGGTTATGGAGGCCATGGCGGCTGCCACGTCGCGTGCCTTGCCAAAGCCCCAGTCGCAATCGTAATATTTTTAAAAACGTTCGAGGCTACTAAAAGTTTTAGAAATATGTAAATTGATATAGAACTATTTCTTAATGATACAAATATAGCGAATGTATAAATAATTAGGCACCGCTGCGCCATCTAGCGGGCGTTGTGAATTTTAACAGCTGGGCCGCGATAGAGCTCAGTGGCCACTCTTCTCGCATCATTATATTGCTCTAGTAGTAAGAAAGTTTAGGAGATTTTAAGGTACTCGGAGCTAAGGAGTCGCAGGTGTGTGAACGGGCCTTTAGAGTGATATACTTTGCGCATACTACACATACATGGAAAGCTATACCCGCAAACGGCCGCAAGAACAGCAGTAACAAAATTCCGGATCCTCATGAAACCTTTCAAATGTCCTTTGTATGTTGAATTAAAATATATGTAGGTGCATTTTAGATTACATATATGTTCTCTTACCAAAAGGTATGCGTTTCAAACGCCAAACAATTGTTTCTTCCCCCGATGGGCAGGCCTTGTAAGGACTACTTCGAGCAGCACATGAACAATACGGAAGACCTTCTTCTTCTCTTTATGTTACAACGAGTATAGGGGGTCTTCACTGGCTGCCATAGCTGAATGCGGCTATAGTTACTCAGCGCGTGCTGGAGGCGAGCTTCGACGGTGCTTTTGCAACGTGCAATGTGCAACGTTTTACACTATATCAAGATTGTCGGTTTTGGGAACCTATAAGTGTGTGCTCCATCTGGGCATGCCCAGTACACAGTGCACACAAAATATGGCGTCCAGTCAATACTCCCTATACTTCATTCGCAAGTTCAGGTGCCCTACACATTGTGAGCCGCTCTTGAAATATGTTAATGTGCTACATTGACTTTGATTGGCTCTAAACATCATCCGGATCCTCAGCATTTGTCGCGTGGCATCGAGATCCAGCGACGTCCCACAGACAGGAGTGGGTGTGTCACAGAGGCCTCTTCCGAATTCCTACAGTGATGTCCTTGGCTTGGAGAAATCTAAGGCGACGAACGAATTCCAAAGGAACCTGGACAAAGATTTGAGAAGTCTTCTTAAAGGGCTGCTCCAGCCTAAAAATAGCAATCGTACGTCTTCACGCCTCGTGCAATTTTACGCACCTCCAATACGCCGATCTAACCGGATCGAACTAAGCGTTCCACGCACGTGACACCGCTATAACTGTAGTTCATTGGATGCAGGCGTCAGTTTACGAAACAGCACAGAGAGCTCGAGACAGCTCGCTTTTAAGGCGTGGAAAGCCTTTTAACATAACGTTCTAATCCCACCAACAGGTTCGACCGTCCGTGGATTTCCCCGCTAAATATTACCAGAAAATTGATGTCACGTGACCTGACGATGTGTGACGTTAGATCATTGGACACTGTGTCGTCACTCGATGTGTCCTCGGGTCATGTAAAGTCAATTTCACCTCTACATACAGCGGGGAAATTGAAGTCACGTCACCTGATATCCTATTAAATCAGGTACCACGACGACACGCGACGTCGAGTCACGTGACGTCAACGTTCTCGCTAAATTTAACGAGAGAATAAATAAACAGTTTTCCTTCGTTTCCCGAAAAGAGTGTTGAATGTATTTTCAACAAATTTCAACTTCTCCCTAAATACTGCATTCCACGTACTTTAAAGACTTTAAGATGAAGGTCACCCGAAAATATTTTTACGCACCGCCGTGTTCTGGGTACGGTAGAATTCGACGCTTCGGACCACGTGGAGCAGGGCAATCTTGATGGCTTCCAGGGCAAATCGGTTGCCAATGCAGTTCCGAGGACCAGCCCCGAACGGTAGGTAGGTATAGGGACGAATCGATTCGATATTCTCGCCGATAAATCTGTCGAAAGAAAAAACAACAAAACAAAACAGAAATGCAACAGTCAAACGGGAGTAAAGCGACATACGGTAAGGGACAATGTTAGCGCGAAAACACTAGGAAAGCAGGCGGAAAGGCGGAGATGTTCGCGGACTATCGACGCTTTCGTCACTTGTTCGGAGCTCATACTGCAAATGCGGCCCATGACCCACCTGACCCCGATGAGGCAGTTGTAATCTTCTGTAACACAGGCTCTAGGGAGAAGACACTGGCACGCTAAAGCCATCTTAATAGGGTGTCGCTGGTACTGCATTTCCGCAGAGCGAACGTTTTGCGATATTGGCGAGATGTGAAACTCGTACAGCAGCTCGAGGGAGCAAAAGTCTTGCACTGGGCACGCGGAGCGCGTGCCGAAATGCATCGCCGCGCCGTCCGACGGCGCGCCGCCGTATTAAGGAGCCGCGCTTTGCGCATGCGCGCCTTTCGTGCTCGCTATCCTGTCTCTTTCGCTCGTTTCTTTCCGGCGCACTCCTGATAACAGGAGTCCGCGACAGGGGCGCGAGTTAGCGCTTCGCTGGCTGTGATGCTGCTCGTCTGCTTCAGCCGCCTCAGCCGCTGCGCTTTGTGACGGAGCTCGCGGGGTGGGGTAACCAGGTGCTTTGTCACC
Source organism: Ixodes ricinus (assembly GCA_037355805.1). Classification (NCBI taxonomy): domain Eukaryota; kingdom Metazoa; phylum Arthropoda; class Arachnida; order Ixodida; family Ixodidae; genus Ixodes; species Ixodes ricinus. The sequence continues at coordinate 38,420 of JAZHYW010055813.1, read as the reverse complement.
CAGCGCGGCTGCTGAGGCAGTGGAACAGAACGCGAGGCATCATAGCCAGCGAAACGGCGGCTTGCGCCCCTGGCGCCGACTCTGGTGATCAGGAGTGAGTCGGACAGAAACGAGCGAAAGAGACATGACTGCCAGCACGAAGGACGCGCATGCGCAAGGCGCGGCTTTTAATGCGGCGGCGCGCCGTTGCACGGCGCGGCGATGCATTTCGGCACGCGCTGCCGTGCCCCGCAAACTTTGCTCCCGACTGTACGTACTATCTTAAAGAAATGATAGTTTATAATAACATTGTAGAAAGTTTTTGGATCCAGAAAAACAAAAAAGACTGAAGCGCTAAAAAGGAAAAAAAAAAGAAGAAAATATACGAAACTGACAAGTGTTTCGAGGCTTCCCGATGGATTGCGCCAGTGTGTTCTCTTGTCGTCGGATATTTTAAGGGATTTTCAGACACACGCGGTCGTAAGCAGTCACGAGTTTGTGAACTAGCCTGATGTTTCTCTTACCTTTCTGGTTTGAAAGTGAAGGGATCAGGGAAGTACTCCGGGTCATGGTGCATTGAGTAGACGGGAATCGCGATGAGGCACCCCTTGCGAACCTTGATGCCCGTGTCGCCGAGAACGTAGTCTTCGGCGGCCAATCGTTCTATCCTGCAGAAGGAGAGAGAGAAAAAAGCGTACAAGCACTTCACCTTCAACGTCCACAACTCACGGATTTGGTCCTTCGATGGTCGTTTTCCCCTGGCGCGAGAAACGACACTGCATATTTAAGCCTCTGTCACACTGTTGATCCATCCTACAAAAGACAGCCTACAGATACTGTTTGAGGTGTTCTACATACACTCTGCATAGACTGTGCGTGACTGCTTTTGTCGCTAACACCTAACGCACAAAAACGACGACCGTCGTGGCGATGTAATTTTAGACGCAGGTTAATAATAGACCATTTGCTATATCCCCCAAGTGTCCCGGCCCGCGCTAAAAGAATCATGGGAACGGTGTTCCTTTTTTAGTGATCAGTAATTTCGACCCTATCCTTTTTTACACAGCTAATGAGCGTAATTCAGAGTCACCTGAACAAGCGCCTGATATACCCCAGTGACCTGTCATATCGCTTTTAAACTTTCTCCTCAATGTCAGCGTTTTTGATACTGTGCATGCTTTCCACCCTTCAACCTGGATGGGCTGAAGAAATCTCTTACATTATTATCATGCTGACATTGAGTTAGAAACGCTAAAAATGCTATAAACAGCCCCGCGGACTCCGAGCTAAATCCTGGTTTTTGTTGTTGTGAATCCTCGGCTTTTTAAGCAATTCCTGCTCAAACAACAATCACGAGAATGATAATATTGTAAGAGATTTCTGCAGCTCAGCCAGGTTGAAAGGTGGATTGCATGCACAGTATCAAAAATGCTGACATTGACAAGAAATTTTAAAAGTTATATGACAGGTCCTTTGGGGTATGTCAGGCGCTCGTTCAGGGTGACTCTGAATTACGCTCAAAAGCTGTGTAGCCATGGAATTGGTCGAAATTAGCGATCTAAGGGGCTGAAAGAACACCGTTCCCATTAATAGTGCGGGCCGGGTCGCTTGGGAATATTGCAAATGGTCTATTGGCTCCCTGTAACCATAGCGTCGGCAGCGGTCATACTTAAAGTGAACCGGAACATAAAAAAACTCGAGGTACACCTAAGCATGTCTTATGAGTTGTGAATGCAAAAGCATGCAAGCCGCTCATCCGCTCCCTTTGTCGCCTGCTGCGTACTAGCGCGTGCGCACTTCGGCATCTCGGAGGCCATGGCGCAGCCCCCAATGGGAGCCCGTCGACGCGCGCCAGCCAATGGAACCGAAGGCGAATCGCTCCTATTGGGATCGCGGAAACTAGGAGCCGTTTTCGCGCTTCAAACTGATAATTTCAGCTCGCTCTATTAAACAGTTAATGCTTTCGCATTAAAAAAAAAATGACTGTTCACTTTCCCGCTGAACACGACGGCAGCCAATCGCGGCAAAGAATTGAAGTTTTGGGAGCGTGTCTATGTTTATGCAGCCTGAACTTGGTCGGCCTCAAGGGGCGACAATTGTCACTCAGCTGTAGATTACAAATTTCGCCGAATTTCTCATCTACGGCTCAGAGACAAGCTGGAAGAAGAAACGATTGAAGGTTCTCAGTCATCGACGACGCCCAAAATACAAATAGATCTCTAAATGCGATGTGGTATGAGTATGGGCAGTAGAAAAATCACGCTAATTGTCCATATGCCCGTGACATTTTTTTCGCTCGTTGTTTTCTGAGTTTTGCTATTCACTGGCATTCTTTCCTTGTTTCCAGCGAATGGGTGTGCTCGTGTTCTTCAAAAAAGCGACCACGGCAGACTCTATGTGCAGAACGTAGGTAAAGACCCGTTCACAAAGGAGCGTATGCTTACGTTTGCTTACGTTACGTCATGAATCAGCAAGACATCTGTTCTTTGTTTGCCGCGTGCGAGGCTATAGTACTCCTTGAATTGGTTTCCACGCTTCATACAAAGCGTGGATTTCTCCGCGTTTCTCTATGTAAACCGACGTAAGCTTGGAAAATATAACGCAACGTAAGCAAACGGGCATGTGTGGACGGAGCTTACGTCTCCAACGATTCGGGACAATATGTTTGGGTGGAAAGTAAAGTCGCTGGCTGAAATGTGGAATTCTTCAAGAGCAAATCGTCCTCACCTCGTGGCAGGTGGAAGCATCCTCAGAGCCTCAGAAGCCACCCCGTGAACATACTCGAGCTTTGCAACGACGTCCATTGTTAACTCTTCTCCCTAGGGAAAAGAGAGGGACCTACTCATTCTACCTTGTAACTTAGTAAGACGGGACCGTTAACTTTTAGCAACTTCCCAGATACAGAAAGTAAATGTTGGAAAATTTTACCGAAGAATGCCTGCTACGGATACGCACTATGGTTTCGCTTTACTTGGTTCAATCAGAGAAACATGCACCAAACAATTTTGTCGTTAAACTCCAGCTATTTAAAAAAAATTGTTCGAAGTTAATTTTTTTATTTACTTCTAATAAAGGCCCTCAACCGTATGACATAAAGGAAATATAATACATTAACTTGAAAAACAAAACAAGCAAAATATATTTAAAAAATTCAATACACGCATGCAACAAAATATTTCCAGTCATACCGGCATCTTCGGCAGTAATCGAATAAGGTACTATAAGATTATGTGTATGAAATAAAATATGAATACGGTAGTTAAACTTAATCTACTCAAGCAGCGTCACGTTTACGGTGGCCACAAAAGATTAACAACCACTGATAGAGGCAATGTTTCTGGGAAGGCTTTTCCAGTCCGAACCGGCAGGGAGAAGAGGCGACTTTCGAACATGTATGTTAATGTGTGCGTATATGGGGTTGATTTTAAAAGGGGATTGAAACGCTCCGTCTGAGCTTGATGGCGGTTGGACAAACATAACATCTGGGAAAGGGGGGGGGGGGGCGCAGTCCTCGTATTCCCTGTGGTATCGCTTGGGTGCACTACGCATCCTTAGCCATAAAAACGATCATGCTATTTTTTTTTTTTTTAGCTGGAAGCATCACGATGGTGATTCCTACTTCTGTAAAGCCTTGATACCTCAAAGATTATATCTTTAAGAATGATCTAAAACTTTCGACCGAAATTTGTTTTCGACCAGCAACAGCAGAAATACGTTACCCAGTTACCAAGGTTGTCTTGCTGATTTACATCAGAAGTCTGTTTACCTTATTTTCGTTCTTATCTAGTGGATAACAATTTTTGTAAATATTTTATCTTCCGACTTCCTTGAAAAGATTACTTACGCAAACTCCAGCCACTTTATCGCCCAGACATAAAAAGTATATTCGCGTTCATTTTGACGTGTTATTTTTTTTGTCATTTTCAAGTATTAATCGGTAACATAATATAGACCAACCCAAAATGCTGTTAGAACTTGATAGACAGACCCTTTTCAAATTTCAGTGCCACCTGGTGGCTCAAACAGCAGTTTCATTTTCGACAAACGATTGGCGGTCATGAAACTGTACTTCACGTAGCACCATGACTTTCGCACGCCAATGGCAGATGTGATCTGGTCCTTCAATAGGTCCTCACCAGTACAAGGCGGTGACTCATAAACCCCTCGACTAAAAATGCGTCATCAAAATGCCTATACTTCGTTTCAGCTTGGGTCCAGACGCAGCCGACGCTACGAGCGCGAGCGTATGGCCCTAAACAGTGCTTGCATTGCACGACGCGCGTGCTTGGCAGGGACGCTGAAAGCCCGGAGTTCGCGCTTGTAGCATCGCCTGCGTCTGGACCCAAGCTGAAACGAAGTATAAGAGCCAAACATGTGCCCAAAAATAATGATGGCTCTAGACTTCGAAATAAGCGCTTAGGAAGCCGTTTTATCTCATTCGTGCGTCCTGTCGTACCGAGGCCTGGAACGAACAGTTTTTATGTATCCTACGCTTGATAGTGTCTCTAACTTGTTTCTTCACCAGAAACAAGAAGGCTCCCATTAGTTTGACACAGCTGCAATACACGGAGGTGATGACAGTGACCAAAGTTGTTAGACTGAATTTCGAAAGGGGCTCTATTTAGGGCGTGTACCCAGTTCCACCCAGAAGACTAGGCCCGCGCTTTCCCACCTAAAAGTCATCACTATAGTTGATTCCTGCAGCACCGTCTAGCTCGCGTCAGTGTCGCCGCAAACACGTCTTGCGGCGACTCACAACGACCGCAATGCTAACACGCGGCGACAATATGACGCGCACGTCTGCCACTTTGTGGCCTACTTTCGTCGAGCCTCAGAGTGTTTGCCCCTTGGGGCGGGTCGGTGGTCCACTAACGATGACGTAGTGCGAAGGCCTTGTCTTCTATGTAATAATAGCGAGTTTTAGAATAGGGGGCCCCAAAGCTTTGGGTTCCCCAAACAGCTCGGGGCATCGCAATGGGCATGAGCAGAAGTTCTGCGCATGCTCAGTGTCCCACTGAGCATGCGCAGTGGGCAGCATGCCCAAACTGCTTGGGGCGTCCCGCCCCAAGCAGTTTGGGGCACCCAAAGCTGTGGGGCCCCTATTCTAAAACTCGCTATTGGCACAACACCCCCCCCCCCCCCGATTTTCTTACGTGTTTCGCGAAGCATTCGTCTGCCTCTTTCCTCAGCTTTGCCTGGGCTTCTGGGTGAAGGGCGAGCAGGTAGACGGCATGCGCCAGCAACGCCGCGGACGTGTCGCGGCCGGCGAGAAAGAACAGGATGCACTGGGCAAGCGCCTCGCTTTTAGTCAAGGCTGAAACGTGGAAAAGGCGGCAGCACTTTATTCCACAGTCACTCCTCCTGTCGTCCTACAAGCAGATACACTCTAAAACAGTACGTGATTGCACTTTCCTGAAGAACACGGAGAAAGTCAACCACGGCAAAGAATAGAGGGGTCCTAGAAAATAAAGGAGCTCGGAATATCATTATATTTAAAAAAATGCGAATTGCGAAGGGACAGTAGACCTGTTTTAAACGTCCATCAACCATACTGAACATTCCATCAAGCACTTAATTTGGGACACTGACTGCCTGTCGGGATGTCCCCTGGCAGAACGCACCTTTATGGTCCATCAGAGGACGTTCGACTGCCACTGACTGAATGTAGCCTACGCCAGTGCTATAAACTTAAACCTTTTGGACAAAGCCCGGGTGCTCTAAGTATCGTAGCATGAGGTTCTGACCACGAGCGCACGGCTCCGAAGAATGCTTCGGCTACATGTGCATCCGTCTAATGTATTTCACGCGCAGCTTCCATACGTTAATTGTTATACTAAAGTTATACTCATCGGCCATGTAGGTTATTTTTGCATCGTCCAAGCCTCCTTTCGTTTGCGCATTCCCGGCCCAGTACACTTCGCATAATTTCCCGTCCTCAAGTCGTCCGTCGAAGTTCCTAATGTAATGCGCACTCACGATGAACTGCGTTTATTCGAGGACGAACTCCACTAAAACGTGCATTGCGCACAGACAGGATCGACAGGACGAGCGGTCGCAGCGACGACGAGTGGCAAATCCACCGGGACCGAAAGCGTCGGCGTGGTAAGCGAGGTTTCTGCCCAGGGTTGTCGAAAACCCTGCTTCTTTTATCTCGTACACTAGCGGTTTCGCTTATGTCCCGAAACCGTTTGCTCGTGCGTGCGGAAACGTTTTTCTTTTTTCCCGAAATAATTAACACTGTTTGACGGAATAGTCGTACGCTCGTACTATGAAACCTTATGTCCCCTGACCGTTCGTCTGTGTGTACGTCAAGTGTCCCTGACGTGCGGACAGAGACATTCAATGTACAATCAGGGTCGCCACCAAGGAATCTTCACGGCATTTCGTGGCTGCCGTCTGCTACCAGAAAGCCAGTAAGAGTAGTCCGACTATCAGTCAGACTGCGCTTATCGGCTGATCAGAGATTCTTGACGTAGACTCAGGTACAGTTGACTGTCCATTAGAAAACACTGACTGCCCGACTGAACTTCATTGATGGATTTTTTTAATCAGGAAGCAACATTAGCGGTCGCCATTTCTTGAGCAAGAAGCGTGTTATTTCATCCGAGTCCTCGTCGAACGCTGAGGCATCCCTCGTTCGTAACACATCCTGATTAGGCGCGCAAACATTGATGGCAAATTCGGACAACTGACGCAGCAACTATACTAGTTGGCGCGCACTTCAGTAACGGGTCTATTCTGCATTAAAATGAAATGAACGAGTCGCCGGAGTCAAACACAGACCCTTTCTGTCCTTGAAAATGGCTTTGGAGCCAGAGTCTGGATTGAAGAGTCTGTGGTCAGCTTGGAGAGAGGTATCGGCGCCCGCAGAAATGCTCTCTTCTTGCACGTCCATCATGAGTTGCAAGAAGTCATCTTGTCTCTGCAAATTAGGTACATGGTATATGAAACCACCGAGCCGCACTCCTACAGTATGGTCACTCACGCGGGGCCTGGCGGTTCCCCGAGCAAGTTATCATCGCCTTGCAGCACATAAGAACCCCGAAGAACGAATCGCCAAACAAGAGGCGTAATCAAGCCACACCCAGAGTTTCTCGAGCAGTCCGTGACTATAGTGCATAGTCTATAGACCAACGCGTTGTTTACAGACAGACCTACACGGCCTGTGGGCACTGTGCGTCGGCAGGAAACAGATTCTCCTAAAGTGGAGCGTCTGCGCTTCCGCCTTCCCAAAAGAGGCGCCACCGTAGCGGCGTGACGTCATGGCCGCGTGTTCGCGTATATCGAATACGCGAGTCTATGAAATCTGGAGCCTCTACTTTTCCCTCAAAGCGCTTGGGAGATGGAGTCTGTGCTACGCGCAGAGGGAGTTCGTCGAATGGCGAGCATGGTGCCATGTTCTCGAGCATGACTATCACATTCGTCAGGAACGACGCGCCAATTCAGTGGAGGCAAGACAAAAGGGCGCAGAAGATAATAGACCTAGTACATGTATTCACACTAAAACAAAAGCGAGGAAAAAAAAACCCAATGGCTTATGACCACTCAATTAAAGGCTAGAAGAGCTAATCAGACATGTCAGTCAAGTCTCGAAAAAAATAGTCCCCGCTGAGCTGCCACTCACGACCTTGGCTTGGGCCGCTTGCTTTGGCGATATATATTGTCGTATCTTCTGAGTGCTTGGCCGAAGATGCTCCGGAGGTCCATAGTCTTCCAGCGGGCGGGAGCGTTGCGTCCACGGGTGGTAGTAGTAGTAGTAGTAGTAGTAGTAGATAGTAGTAGTAATAGTAGTTAATAGTAATAATGATAATAACAATTATAACATTAATAACTTTATTTCTGAAGGATGAGCATTTTAAAGGCAGAGTGCAGATTTGCCAAACCCATCATAGCCTAGTGCGGCAAAACCAGCTATATAGTTGCATGAAAATCAAAAAATTAATTCTAGATAAAAAAAATCGGAACTATCACCAAGTATTATACAGCTATTGCAATTGTAAACTGACGCTCCCAGTATAAAAGAAAGACATCCTTTAGGTCAGAAAATCATTAAAAAAACACACACACACAAGGAAGTAGCGTCACTTTTCATTATTGAATGTAGCATAAAATCTTGCCAGTTCTTGGGACACGGAGGATGTAGATAACTTCCTCTGTTGCCGCTCCCACCATCATTTGCATGCCCATCGCACCTCGCACTCCGATGCCCTTTCACGCAAGGTGTATGAAAACGTCGAAGGCTGGATTGGAATATATGACTGTGTCTCCCGGCATAGTGGGTAGACGGACAACCAGCTCCTGCAGAACCTATACTTCTCATGGAAGAAACTGCCAGGCACTGGTTTGAGAACCACGAATCCTCTTTAACGTCGTGGGAAGTTTGCAAGATCGAACTGAAGTGCATGTTCATCAGCCAACATTGACGAGAGAGAGCCGAATTCCTGATTCTGTCCAGGGCACAGCCCCAACAAGAGCGTCACCGCCTTCGTGGAGGATGTTTTGCGCCTGATTGAACACCCATGCCAACCCTGATGCTACAGAAGACACGAAGCTAAGAATCTCATGTCCCTCATGTGAGGCACAACACCCTCGGCAGCATTGCATAATAAAATAAATCACGCACAAAAAAGAAAACAGACAAAAGCGCACTTGTTTAAAAAATGCTAGCAATGAAACTAATCATGATGCAGTCACAAGGGCTTGTCAGTCCTATCCAGACATGTACAAGTCACTTAAAAAAGTAATTAAGTTAAGTTACGGAGTATTGACCTCAAAAGTAATTTGAGTAGAGTAGAAATTACTCAAATGGAAAGTAGTTTAGAAAATTACTAGTTACCATAAAAAAGTAGCGAATTACTTTTGAAGTTACTTTGAAGTTACTTTCATATGCTTTTTTATAGGAAAAAGAAAGTACACAGGTTTTGATCCGTTAGCGAAATTGTGCTAGCCAAATATGGATCGGATTGTTTTTTCAAAGATATGCTTTAATAGCTGGCTCTGCTTGTGCGTGCCTCATTGTTTTGTACTTTCATGTTTGTTTGGTAAATGATGTACTGCAAATCTACAATTTCTATTTTGAGGTTTAGCACTGCCTGAGCTTGATTTTTAGTCAGTGCTTGCTTGTTTACAGGTTGCGTAAAGTAAATTTAAAAAGTACTTGAAGTAAAGTAGAAAGTAGATTAAAGGTTATGTACTTCAAGTAAAGTAGTAAGTACAACGGGTGCAATGTGCTTGAAGTAACGTACTATAAGTACAATATATTTCAAGGTTAAGTACCAGTATTTTTAACAGAATCTTACATAATGCCCTTTCGTTCTCTATAAAGTGTCAAGTCGCCGCAGAGTAGTTGCTTTACTCTCACTGACGAGCTATTTGACACAATCAACTTATAAGCCATCTTATTTGTATCGGTCTTATAGCCGCCATTACTTCACTCAGAGAAATGACCAGATGACGTCTTGAAGGAGCGCGTTTTCACACGACGATGCGCCATTTTTTTTTAAATTCGCTGAATGTACATTGAAGTCGAGTTTTACTTTCCTCGGAATGTACAAGTTCATGCCCAGAGAATGTACTTCAAGTAAAGTACAAGTTTTCTAAACAGTAGTACTTTAAGTACCATGTACTTAGAGTACTTCCAAACACTGCTTGTTTATTTTTTATATAAAAGCGTTAGGAGAACTACTGAGGTTTCTCGAACGATCTCCAAATATTTGAAGATCTTCATATTCTATATTTTGGGAGGAAAGGCAACGCAAAAGGTCCCCTTTGCGTTGCCCTTTAACATGCGATTCTTCAAGTACAGCACAAAGTACGGGAGCACCAGATGAGCTTCAGAGCAGGTGCTGCATTTTGTTGCCTTCTTTGAGTGAGGATGCGGTGTGTGCACCTCCTGTAGTGGGCGAGAGTTTCTACGTTGGGGAGAAGCGGGAACCAGCCCTTTTTATGAATGGGTCAAGTCTCCTTGAGCTTCGGGACACAAAGAAACGCCAGTTTTCGGCGCAAATTCCGCAGTTACTCGGCCTCGCTTGCGTCGTGCCTGTTCGCTCCCCGCGCTTCGTAGCGGTGTTGTTGCAGAGGGGGGCTCGGGAAAAGTTTGAGGGGTTTCGGACTCTCCAATTCATTCCCCCCCTTTCCTACACCACATGCTTCCCCCTCTTTGTAAATATCAGCTGATCTTTCAACATCTTATCTTTTTTGTGGAGGAATGTTTGTTGATATGCAAAACAACCACTAAAATTCGAAAGTAATTTGTAATTGGAGTAGAAGTTACTCGGAAAAAGTAATTAAAGTAAACTACTAATTACCGAAATAAAAATGTAATTTGAAGTTACTAAACTACTCAGAAAAGTAGTTAAACTACAGTAACTTGAGTATAGTAGTTGAACTACGTACAAGTCTGGTCCTATCAAAATGTCGAAGCGCTTTTCTGGGCATTTTCCTTGAGGTAAAGTCACATAAACGGAGAGGCAGGGAAATAAACATTTGAGGCCACATAGACCGACCACATGTTCTTTCCATAGCGTGTATAGCAAGCGGAAACGAGGAATTTTGATATTTTTCGCAATTGTGTCATATTGGGACGAAGAGTTTTAAAATCATCCTTCGAGTAGTACCCAAGCACGACTGATTCAAGAAACAAAGGTTGTAGATTCGGCACGGACAGAGCCTTAAAAGATTGTGATCAGAGGATGCAGGTTTACACTGAACATTCCGTAAGTTTCCTTTTTGAATTGTATTTATCTTAACCTACCGCAATCTAGAGCATTCGCCAAAGACTGTCACGCCATGGCGGAGTGTACCGTAAGAAAATGAACGAGCTATAAGCCTCCTAAGATTAAAAGGTAGAAACGTTTTGATATGGTATAATAGGCAGGAAACGCTTATTAATTTTGAGCAAAGTTTTGATAGATGCGAGTAGTAGTACCAGGAAAGATATGAATCGAACGTGTTCCTAGGTGCTTCACAGTGTATGGACAAAATATAGGGATATACATTGGCACGGGACACAAGGAGACGTGTGCAGGAAGAGTTTCAACAACTTTCAGGGGGTTGTGAAAACTGACGAGCTTAGTTTTCTAAATATTTATAGTCATGAGATTATTTGCAACCCAGCTCATATAGCTCTGAGGTACAGTCTTGAAAAAACCCATTGCTCTTGCACACAAGAGATGGCCCGTCAGTAAAATAATATCGTCCGCGTATTGATAAAGGGTACAGTTTGAAACAGATAAACTCATGTCACTGACATAAAAATTGAAAATAAATGGTGAAAGAGCAACCCTGTGGAACACCCGCTTGTAAGGAAACGTTGGGTGCTCTGCATGCCATTGATGAAAACAAGCTGCGATCGGATCGACCTTGGAGAAAATTTGTTAACAGAGATAAGAATGGTCCCCTGAAACCGATAGAGGAAAGTTTTTGAATCAAAATAAAATGACACACCGTATCAAAACCCTTACTGACATTTAGAAAACAGGCGCAGACGAATAAGTCGTGATCAAAACCAAAATTTAAATCATCTGACAGTGCTTCAAGAAGAGGTTGTGTCCCACGTCACGGCACAAAGTCGGGTTTTCCCGTCAGGCGCACAGCGCGGAGAGAGCGTCAGCGTGATCTCTCGTCGTAAGGGATCGCAAGAACTACGTCGTAAGCAAACGGAAGTTTGTGAACGGGAAGTTTAAAAGCGCGTCGAATCACGATGAAAAGCCCTCGCACGTATAAATTTCAAAGGAAGAAGCATATCTCACGCTTTCTTTGTGTTTTCGCTCCTCCATGATCGTCTCCGAGAGGGTCTTGAAATAAGTCAGCAAATCGGACTTGAAGATATCTAGCTTCAAGAGCTTCACCAGACCGGGGAACAACACTGAAACGGGTTGAAACAGGGAATCGGTGAAAGGTAAAAGTTCTAAAATAAAACCAGATACTAAATAAATCAAAGCGGCAGCAAGGTGGTAACAAGACTTAACTGTTAAAACGCGATAAAAAAAAAAGAAACAGCGCACATAGAAGATTGGAAAAAAGAGTTGTCGAGTGTCCGTGCTTAATGAGCGGTCACATCAGAGAGTTTTAGGGAACCGTCTTTGCACATCCGATACGCGTATGTGCTACCGCAGAAGACTCGCACATGCGCAGTGCGTACCGGAGGACCCTTCGCTCCGTATCGGAGAGACAAAAACGGTTCCCTAAAGCTCCCTATTGCTAGTACAGCGTACGAGAGAGTCTGCAGCCACCGACTAGTCGTTTTTCATCCTTGCATAACAACCTTGTGACGCTAATCATAAAAAAAAAACCCTTTTGAAGATTTGTTTGAAATATAAAGATATACGGAGCCAGCATGCTTCGAAAATGCGTGAGGCGCGTTCGCAGATAATTATTCCACCATGTCTACAGTGAACACTGCCTTTTGTATGATTTATGAACAGTACGACTGTAGCCTATGGCGTATTCGCACGACAGATCTTTCGCTGTGGAGAAAACCGAGTACGTCATAAAGCTTGGAGGAGGACAGGCCGTGAGAAGATGGAGCCAGTGCAGAAAATTCCTTTAGTTTAGTCGGCGGAGTCTTTCTTCTCATGAACTACTTGGGACGGGGGGGGGGGGGGGCAGCCCCTCCGCCTTCACCCCCTTCCTCCTCACCCAGTTCAATGCTGCTGACCGCAATCTTTTCCCTAAAGGAGGGGGATTAGGCCGACCCGGCAGTAGATTTTCCGCAGTTCCTTGCGGGCTCGTAGGATTGGCAAACATCCGTGATGCGGCGCGCGTGACCTCAAAACTCAATGACGTTTAGTCCTCTCCTCGGAGTAAAACTCCGCCGTCCGAATACGTACACCATACATCCAACAGACACCAGGTTTTTCGTCCTAGGAGAAGCGGGCGTCTCTTACGTGAAATGGCGACTAAAAGAGACTGAGGACCCGTGATTGAGGACTTGTTTTTGGCAGCGAAATGGTTCACCTCTTCGATACGCGACTCCATTTTCGTGCCGAAGGCGCATCTCGCAATGGCGTCGAGGGTGTAGGCGGAGAACAAGCTAGAAAAAATAAAATTAGGCAGGGACTTTTATTCCACATTTGGTGAATCGTGAAATGCGGTATTTGAGGAACCGTCGTTTACATTTCTGTGGCAGGTATTAAACAGTCGTTTCGAGATTGAATGAAAAACCTATATTTGTATCCACTTCTCCGCTAGATTTAGGAGGGAGACTGACGCTGCATAGTTCACGTGTCAGCAAACTCCTCGCATATTTAGCGGAAAACTGAATTTGTACTTTGCAGGTGACGTAAGGTTTTCCGGTAAATTTAGCTCGGAGACTCAATTAGTTTAGAGGCAGTCTTGTACATGTTACTCGAAAAAAATAATTGATCACAATCACAATTACTCTTGCTTAAAGTATTTGATAAGATTACTTCATTACTCCAGACGTAAATTGGCCGTTACTTGAAAAAGTAACCCCTTACTTCACCAATTACAACAGACTTTCAAAACGAAAGTTTTCTGCCGGTTTGACAAAGGGTATTTTGAACTGTCCATTGCTGGATAAGAATCACCGAATTATAAATAACTTGTCGTCTTAATCCAACAATTTTGGTAACCCATCCTCCTGTCGAAGATTTGGATCGAAGATTCCTTAGTGGGAAACTTCTACAAACCAAGAACATCATTAGAAAGTGGAGGGAAGAAAGTAAATGTAGCAAGTAATTTTAGTAGTTCTAAATGTAATCAGATTCACTCTCGTGATGACTTTCCGAAGAATGTAATCAAAACTGGTACAAAATTACTCCAAAAGTAATCGATTACGAACAACTCGATTACTTTTAATAAGTACAGGTCTGTACAGAGGTCACGTGACGTGAGGTTACGTGATTTCAACTTCCGCGCTAAATTTAGCAGGGAATGCGCAAACAAAAACACAAAAATTTGAGTTTTTTTTTTTGGGGGGGAGGGGGGTTGTTAAGAAGCATTTTAATATTTAAGAGAAAAAGCACCGAATGACTCATAGCTGTTTGTAGTTACAAATCACTAGGTAAAAATAATTAGAGTTCCGTATTTTCAGTAAACACCGATAAAAACCCTAAGCATCAATCCTTTTGAGACGGTTCGACCAAAATCGGGGAAGAACAGAAATCTTCCGTGAACAAAAACTCTATGTACATTTTTAACGAACAACAAGTTAGTGCGCAAACTAGCTGGTGATGGTGGAAACATTTATTAAAGCGGCGGTGCAGAGATATTCCTACTTTGCGTAAATACCACTTAGAACAAATCCCTGCCGTTTATAACCTTTGAAACACGCGTTTGCTTTCTTTTTTTTCTCGTGCCATAGTAGTAGCAAAAAAAAAAAAGAAAATCGAAAGGAAAATTTGAAGTGTTTTATCAACTCACAGTCAGAACAAGCGGCCACGAGATCGGAAGCCGATGACATGCCGCCAATGTTTATCACAGCCACACGTTGGGATTGGCAAAGCACAGGACACGCACAGAGTTCCAGACATTGTCAGGGTTCGGCTATTGTCGTAATATCCGCGATTCGACACGAGCCACTACCGAATGCTTATCGAGCTATTGATTATCGCGAGCCCAAATCGCGTGCTCACGCAATGCTCGGGTCCCCTCCATGAGCCGCGTTCAAATATCGTCACTGGGGGACTATGCTGACACTGCGACTTTTATATTACGTCATCACGTTTTGCGAAGGAGAGGTTGAAAGAAAACGCTCGCCTTTATTCTTGAAATTAGACTGCAACAAAGAGCTATACTTGGGTCCCACTAGAGCCTAGTAAGCTCGTGTAAAGTGAAAAACATTCCAGCTGAATATCGTTGCACCACCGCTATAAAACAAAGCCCCGAGACTGGGAGAAAAAAAGGAAGGACGACACAACACCACAAAGACCTTGTTTTGTTGCGTCATGCGGCGTTGCGTCGTCCGTCGTTTTCTCCCTAGTCTCAGAGTTTTGTTTTAAAACACAAGTTTAATTTGGGAAGGAAAAGAAACTAGGCACGCAAGGGCTTGCAACGACGACAAAGAGAGGGCGGTGCGAGCGCAGACTGGGCCGACGCGGGTCGCACAGCGGCAGATCTTTGAGAAACCTTTATTATCTACATGAGAGTCTACTGATCTTGAAAAATTTGTGCCTACTGATAATTAATCTACTGAAAATACATGTGCAAGTGGTGAGGCGTATAAGCTTTTGCATAGAATGAAGCGACTTTGCATCAAATTCGGGACCCAAGTTTTGCTGACGCACACAAAAAGTCCACGGAACCCTAGCCTTAAACATCTTCGTTGTAAAAGGCCCAATGGTTTAGATGAAAGGTGTGTACTGCGTGGCATACGTGATGCAAGTAGTGAGCGACATTCATTCTTTTTGTTTTCCATTGCATGCAGTTTATACTCCGTTTCAGCTAACATCCGACTTGAGCCACTAAATGAGCTTCGCTTAGAGTATCAGCACTCCGTTCCCCACCATTGTTTTGCCGGCGCCATTTTGGGCTTGTGCAGAGCAGACGCAACTGCCGATCGTCACGGATTCAAAAGTGTGACTTCCTGAACGTTAGACTGGGTATTAGGAATCTCATGTAATATTGCTTTGCTTGTTGCGAACTGTTTAAGCATTTCTGGAGGGGGAAAAGCGTTTCCGTGATTTCAGATAAAGCTTCAGATAACCGGCAACCTTGATTTTAAGCCACAATGTGGGAAAGTGTCAGGTACTCTGAAGCGTAGCTTATTTAGTGGCACTACATCCGACCGAAGCCGATGCTACGAGCAATCTCCCAGTCAATCCGGCTCTGTGAATGTAGCACGTGATACGCTCTCCGACCATCCCCGCGCCCCTCTCCAAGGTCACGTGGCACTCGCACGGCCTTGGATTGGCTCCGATGGCTCGTAGCATCCTCTGAGGGTTGGTCCTAGTGTGAAACAGGTGTAGTTTGACGAAGCAGTTGCAGGAACGAAGAAAATGGGCGGTAATGTAGCTGGGGCAGGAATATTTTCTTGCGGGACTGCCGATGTGGGGTCCAAGACTCACGTCCTTATGTCCATTTCTGTGTCCTTTTCAGTAGCCTCCTTGAGAAACTGAACTGTAGAATGGATGCTGTCATTTATACGTGGGTACATCTGTAACAGAAAACGCACCTTTATGATTTTGTTGTTCAGCGCGCCGATAAACACAGCCGTCTATGCGGCGACAAACCCGGATCGTAACAACCCGTACGCAAAAACGAGGCCCTCTCGAGAGCTCGACAGTTGAAACGTCGCTGAACGCGCTAACATTCTAATTCGTCTAATATCTCTTTTCTTTTTTTGTTTTGTTTTAGTTGTTTGGGTGCAAATAAAGTGTCCAACGTTAGTGCAACATAGACGAGTGACGTACGGGCAGAAAGACTGATTTTTGACGGAACAAAAAACTCGATTCAATAATTTTATTTCTTTCGGAAACCCATACTGGATTACTTGTAATTGATTACAGAAAAATTATAATTGAATTACAGCGAACGTTACTGAAAACAAAAATAGTTATGATAAAGATTTATAATGAAATGTAATTGATTACGAGTAATCAGTGAAAAAAATGGTTAATGTGCAGGTGAGCTGGTGTAAGTTATACATATTGATTGAAACCTGAGATTTTGGTCTGAAAAACGGAACACTCCTAAAGGAGGAAGAAAAAGGGGACAGACAACGTCTGAAGCTCAGCTAGCAGCATGCAAGCCGCTCCTCCTCTCTCTTTGTCGTCTGCTGCGTACTTAGCGCGCGCGCGCTTCGGCATCTCGGAGGCCATGGCGCAGCGAACCAATGGGAGCCATTTCGACGCGCGCCAGCCAATGGAACCGAAGGCGCCGGAAACAAGGAGCCGTTTTCGCGCTTCAAAGTGATGACGTCAGCTCGCTCCATGAGACGAGTTAATGCTTTCGCATGAAAAAAAAAACAAAAAAAAACAGAGTTTGGTCGAGCAGCTGTGCATGCCGTATATCCCACCTTGCGCAGCTTTCCGTAGCAAATGCTGGAGTCGCCGGGGGCGCAGCTTTCTCCATTTCTTCAAAGTGGCGAAGGCCATCATGTCTTCCAGTAGAGGTTGAACGATCGGGAGGGGCTTCGGGACAGAAAAGAAAAATTCACGCTTGATTTCTCATTTGCGTCAGGCGGTTTTCATAATAGCTTTTTTAATACATGTGATGTATTGTTAATATGGACACCTCACTTTCCCCAAAAGTCGTCCATAATGGAGGTTGTCCGTAATAACGACACCAAAATGCATGCATTTTCCCCGTTTGCCCCCAAAAATGGTGTCCATATAGAGGGGGTATCCATATTAACGGGACATGACAGCGTTATTATTCGGCAACCGTCAAACACAACCGTCAGAAATAAAACTAAAAAATAGAGATCAGCATTGAAAATAACATACTGTCAAGTTTACCGAACAATCCGAACGAAGATCATCGTGACACATTTCACGAAGATCCTTAGTTGTTCATAAACTCCGACGACTCGTTTATCTTCTAGGCCGCGGTACCACCGCGAAGTGCATCATACAAACAACTGTCTTGAGACACTTCTCTAGGTGTTTTTTCTTTGCTTGTATGACTGCTCTGTCACCTGGACACACAGAAATTGTCTGCAGAACATGATCGAAGCATGCATGCATCAAACGTGCTTGGAACATGCTCGAGGTGTCTCTCTCCTTGTAATTTTGGCAAGTTGTCTTCAGCCAACATCGTGTATTTTGTATGACGTACGCGCAGCTCGACTGCGGCTTTAAAGGCCGACGACCAGACTCGAGATTCTGCAAGGCAGAAGATACCCCTCACCACGAGGGTGGAGGAAACAGACAACTGTGGACAGGGTAGAAGGGGGAGAGGAGGAAGCGAGGAAAAAGTGAAAAGCGCGAACTGGTCGTCGGTCTTATAGAGCCGAAACGCTCGGCTCTGCTTAAAGCGCGAACCAGCCTTAAAGACCAAGGTCAGGCTGCTGACATCATACAAAAGGACAGTCCGCAGACTCTCGGGGTTTGAGGGAAGCGTGGTTGCACATACGCTACGCCTGCCGGTATGAACTGCGCATGCGCGAGCTTTATATGCGCAGTTGAAATTGGCGAGCCACCTTAGTGTATCGGATGTGCAAAAACGGCTCCCTCAAACTCACTACTGTCCGGCGCGTGTTTCTTTCTTGTATGACGGTTCGGTCACATTAATCTTTAGAGTGTTTTAGGGAACCGTATTTGCTCGTCCGACACGGTACGATGGGCCCTTCGGTACGAACTGCGCATGTGCAAGCCTTCTGAGGTAGCACATGCACAGTTCTAACCGGAGGTCCCATCGTACCAAATCAGGAACCGTGCAAAACGGTTCCCTAAATCTCTCTCCGTCATCGCAGCCACAGCAAGGCAGCGCATGGGCCGACAACAGGCCACTATCAAGAACGACGTCACCTCGCCGCCCAACATCTACCAGGCGGCGCACACACACGAGATAAAAGCGGCACCAGGCGAAGGAAGGATGCAGTCCAGCGGAGCGCACAGCACTGTCATAACGTCTCCGTTTTGACCCCCAGGAAACGAAGCTGGGATAATCTGCAACTACATCGTCATCGCAGCCACAGCAAGGCAGCGCATGGGCCGACAACAGGCCACTATCAAGAACGACGTCACCTCGCCGCCCAACATCTACCAGGCGGCGCACACACACGAGATAAAAGCGGCACCAGGCGAAGGAAGGACGCAGTCCAGCGGAGCGCACAGCACTGTCATAACGTCTCCGTTTTGACCCCCAGGAAACGAAGCTGGGATAATCTGCAACTACATCGTCATCGCAGCCACAGCAAGGCAGCGCATGGGCCGACAACAGGCCACTATCAAGAACGACGTCACCTCGCCGCCCAACATCTACCAGGCGGCGCACACACACGAGATAAAAGCGGCACCAGGCGAAGGAAGGACGCAGTCCAGCGGAGCGCACAGCACTGTCATAACGTCTCCGTTTTGACCCCCAGGAAACGAAGCTGGGATAATCTGCAACTACATCGTCATCGCAGCCACAGCAAGGCAGCGCATGGGCCGACAACAGGCCACTATCAAGAACGACGTCACCTCGCCGCCCAACATCTACCAGGCGGCGCACACACGAGATAAAAGCGGCACCAGGCGAAGGAAGGACGCAGTCCAGCGGAGCGCACAGCACTGTCATAACGTCTCCGTTTTGACCCCCAGGAAACGAAGCTGGGATAATCTGCAACTACATCGTCATCGCAGCCACAGCAAGGCAGCGCATGGGCCGACAACAGGCCACTATCAAGAACGACGTCACCTCGCCGCCCAACATCTACCAGGCGGCGCACACACACGAGATAAAAGCGGCACCAGGCGAAGGAAGGACGCAGTCCAGCGGAGCGCACAGCACTGTCATAACGTCTCCGTTTTGACCCCCAGGAAACGAAGCTGGGATAATCTGCAACTACATCGTCATCGCAGCCACAGCAAGGCAGCGCATGGGCCGACAACAGGCCACTATCAAGAACGACGTCACCTCGCCGCCCAACATCTACCAGGCGGCGCACACACACGAGATAAAAGCGGCACCAGGCGAAGGAAGGACGCAGTCCAGCGGAGCGCACAGCACTGTCATAACGTCTCCGTTTTGACCCCCAGGAAACGAAGCTGGGATAATCTGCAACTACATCGTCATCGCAGCCACAGCAAGGCAGCGCATGGGCCGACAACAGGCCACTATCAAGAACGACGTCACCTCGCCGCCAACAACATCTACCAGGCGGCGCACACACACGAGATAAAAGCGGCACCAGGCGAAGGAAGGACGCAGTCCAGCGGAGCGCACAGCACTGTCATAACGTCTCCGTTTTGACCCCCAGGAAACGAAGCTGGGATAATCTGCAACTACATCGTCATCGCAGCCACAGCAAGGCAGCGCATGGGCCGACAACAGGCCACTATCAAGAACGACGTCACCTCGCCGCTCAACAACATCTACTAGGCGGCGCGCACACACGAGATATAAGCGGCGCTGGGCGAAGGAAGGACGCAGTCCAGCGGAGCGCACAGCACTGTCATAACGTCTCCGTTTTGACCCCCAGGAAACGAAGCTGGGATAATCTGCAACTACATCGTCATCGCAGCCACAGCAAGGCAGCGCATGGGCCGACAACAGGCCACTATCAAGAACGACGTCACCTCGCCGCTCAACAACATCTACTAGGCGGCGCGCACACACGAGATATAAGCGGCGCTGGGCGAAGGAAGGACGCAGTCCAGCGGAGCGCACAGCACTGTCATAACGTCTCCGTTTTGACCCCCAGGTGGGTGCAGGCATTTGCCTAGCAGTTTGTTGTACTTGTTACTCCGCTGGACTGCCTTCCCTTTGCACTGTCGTTATGTACAACGCGGGAGAGTCAGACGAATGTTTGGCATGCTTAAAGTCAATCGCAGCAGACAGCCAAGCACTAAAATGCTCAGAGTGTGGGAACACCTACCACATCGGGAAGTGCGCAGGCATCACAAAAGCAAAGTTAAAAGCCATGGAACCAGAGGGACTCCCGCCTTGGAACTGTGCCACCTGTAGGGTGCATTCTCAACGGCAAGCTCCCCAAAAAGATAGCCAGGAAACAGCAATGGCAAGCAAAACTGACGAACGAAAACACACAGCTATCATGGAGCAGATACTGAAAACAAACCAGAAGCTAGGGAAGTCCTATCTAGAATCGAGAAAATTGAACAGAAGCTAAACATCCAGTCTCTTAAGCATGACACCACGATTGAAAAGCTCGATAAACAAGAAAAAACTATTCAAGCTATAGAAACCTCGATGACCATGCTTTCCAAGCAATATGATGACCTTATAAAAAAGGTAGACTCATTGACACGTGTCACGACCGAACTAAAAAAAAAGACGAATGAAATGGAACAGCTCGGGTATGAAAGAGATGCAAGGATTAAAGATCTTGAATGGGCAGTGGAAAACGCGGAACAATACTCCCGAAGAAAGAACATAGAAATTCATGGAATTACAGAGCACGATCGCGAAGACCTGACAGCAGTCATAAATAACCTGGCAACAAAACTGAACTTATCTGTGCCGCAGCCCGATAAGGTTGAGTCTATCCACAGACTTAAAGCGAAAGATGGTAAGATACCTCCTATCATTGTACGCTTCAATGACAGATCGGAACGAGACAAATGGGCTTCCAAACGGACAGCACTGAAGGACGAACACGTGTATATCAACGAGAACTTGACCAGGCGACAGCGATGGTTGTTTTGGAATACAAAGGATTGTGCGAGGGAAATGAGTTACAAATACGTCTGGATGAAGAACGGGAAAATTTTTGTGAGAAAAAGGGACGGAGCGGCTGCAATCCGAATTGATGACGAAAGTGACCTGAACAAAATTCAATAATGTCTTTCGATACATTTGAAGAATGGAATAATCACACCAAAAAAGTTCTAACTGAGGAAGGAAAAAAGAAAGAAGACCAGATCCTACATATCGTTCAAATAAATGTTAGAAGCCTTAAGAAGCACAGTGATGAACTGAATGTTTACATAGCAGATGCACTGGTTGATATTGATGTGCTTATACTTACGGAAATAAATGTTGAGATAAACGAACCGCTGCACTTCCCCATATATGGGTACCATGAAATGTCTGTACGGCGCGAAGGCAGGAAAGGAGGGGGGATACTGATATACGTTAAAAATAGCTGGCTTTTCGACCGGATTGAGGTATCTTTGCAGCATGCCGAAGCTCTTGTCATTAATATACATAAATCAGCTATATCGTTCACTATATGTGCCCTTTATAGACCACCCAGTGGAAATCTACATTTATTTTACAAAGAATTTGATAAACTGACAAACGGATTTACCAACCGCGATTATTTTATTTATTTATTTATTTACTCTCCATACCTCCAGGGCCCCTTGCTGGGTATTACATAAGGGGTGGGCATGGTGGTCGTGTAACATATAGTAATAAAACAAAATGCAAGTAGATAATACAAAATAAACAGTGTAACAAATAGACACTCAAAAATGACTTGCGAATTATATAACACAAATAAAAATTAAGACAGTAAACGCACACAAAAAATAATAGAAAGGTTAAAAAAAATGCTAGATCAATGCTAGAAAAATTCTAAATATGATATCATTGGTGTTTAGTTATACTGGTATGCTAGATGATGGCAACACTTTGGCTGCATGGACACCGTAAACATATGCACAAGTTAGAAAAATGAGAGGAGAGCTGTTTCAAATTTCAATGGGGTCAGCAAGTGAAGTGATTTCACGGGGAAGATCGTCCCAGTCGTTAGCAGTTTTTTTGACAAAAATTGGAATTCATGAAAAGTAGTCGTTTTAAATTTTGCAGATATGACTTGGTGAGGATGGTAATTGCGGAGATGGCGTTCAGCAGCTACTTGAATGTATGACTCACACTTAGTAGCGTCATTAAATGGTTTATGAAAGAGCAGAAGACGGGTTATTTTGCGGCGTATGCTGAGATCTCTGCAAGTTAACTTGTTTCTTCAACGCTGTGACACTTCATCGTTATAGCGGAATAATCGCGGAATGAATGAACCTGACTGCGCACTTTGAATTGCCTCGACGTCGGAAGAGAGATATGACTGATGAGGGTCCCACACAGATGAAGCAAATTCTAGTTTAGGGCGAACAAGTGTTTTAAAGGCGAGAAGTTTGAGGTGATGTGGGGCTGACTTTAAGTTACGCTGAGGAAACCCAAAAAGCGGTTAGTAGATTTAATTAGATGCTCAATGTGAGTTGTCCATGAGAGGCTTGGGGTGAGATATACACCAAGGTACTTATACGATGTGCATGATGTTAGGGCGAAACTATTTAAGCGATACACAAATGACATTGGGTTAGTGCGGCGGTGGGAAGGAAAGGAGCATGCATTTATCAGCGTTGAGTGACATTTGCCAGTCTGTGCACCACTTTTCGATGGTTATTAGGTCGTTCTGCAAGATAATATTATCGGCGGGAGAAATAATGCTACGATATATTACGCAATCATCGGCAACAAACGAATGTTAGAAACTACTGATATTGAAGGTCATTAATATATATTAAAAACAAAAGAGGACCTAAAACAGACCCCTGGAGGTACTCCAGACGTGACGGGAGAAGGATAAGACGAGTGGTTGTTAGCGAGTACAAACTGGGTTCTACCGGTCAGGAAACAGTTAATCCAAGAAATGACGTTAGCATCTAAGTTAAGCTGGGAAAGTTTCAGCATCAGTCGGTTATGGGGGACCCTATCGAAGGCCTTGGAAAAATCCAGAAAAACTGCGTCAGTTTGTATGTTATTGTCAAGATAACAATGTAGATTATGAATGAAAGCGGAAAGTTGCGACTCGCATGGAAACCCCTTTGCGAAAACCATGTTGATAAGGATAAACGAACTTATTCATTTCAAGAAAAGATACCAGCTTTGAGAAGATTACATGTTCCATGATTTTACAGGGTATGCATAGTTAACGAGATGGGCCTATAATTTAAAGGAGAGAACTTGTTGCCTTTTTTTGAGATAGGAGCGATCTTCCCCACTTTCCAATCGTCAGGGATACAGCCAGTAGTTAGTGATTGGGTGAAAATGAGGGTTAATATTTTATTAGTAATATATTTGTGTTTTTAAGAAGTTATGAATTAAGCTCATCGACACCAGCTGAAGATGATAATTTCAGATTCTTGATTATATGGTAGATGCCTTCTTCATCGAACTCAATGGCTGACATAAGTGGAAAGTTATAGGCAGAAGTTACAGGATGATTACCAACAATTTCTTTTGTAAAACCAAATTGAACACTTCATTAAAAATATTAGCACAGTTTTCAACATCGATGCTTATTCCTCCTTGTCAATTAAAGAAATTAATGTTGTTGGAGATGGATTGATAATTTTCCAGAACTGTTTAGGGTTGTTTATTAGCATATTAGGCAGACGTTGGTAATAAAATGATCGTTTGGTGGATTCCAAAGCAGACCTGTATGCTTCATCGGCAGAGTTGTATTTATTCCATGCAGCGGGGGTGTTATATTTACTTGCCGACCTAAATAACCCTTTCTTTTTATTATTAAGACGCTTTAGTGACGAGTTAAACCACGGTGCCTGCGGATTAGACTTAATTAGACGCGTTGGTATATATAAATTAATGAGATCCCGCATAGCATCCTTAAATAAAAGCCAATTATCATTAACATCCCGCGTTGGAAAACCGACCTCGCAGGCATCGTAAAAATTTTGTAGTTCAGTGTTAATAGCTTCATAATTTCTCTTGTCATAAAGTGTTATTAGTTTTGGCTGAGTAGGACTCTTTTTAAATGAGAGCTTGATGTTAGCCAGTATTACTTGATGATCGCTAATACCGGGAAGCTGGAATAAACTATCCAACGTTCCAGGAGCAGTTGTAAGTATTAAGTCTAGTACATTGGATGATTGGGAGGACGCACGCGTTGCATCTTTTATTACTTGAGAAAGGGTTAAGTTAAGACACATATCATAAAAATCACGCTCGACTGCATTAGTGTGTAATCCAGTAGACCAATTAATACCAGGAAAGTTGAAATCGCCAAATAAAAACATTTTGGCGTTACGGTATTTACGCTTCAACAAAACAATGTGGTCGTTAAGGATGGGTACAAATGATGGGTCATTTCCCGGTGGGCGATAACATACTCCAATCAAAACAGGGGACGAGAAAACGCGGCAACAAATCCACAACATTTCAAGCGAAGAGGCCTCGTTAATCAGAGAACATTTGAAATTATCTTTGGCAGCGATTAGGACACCGCCATCCTCTGCCTATCTCTTCTGTCGGCGCGAAATAAAGTAAAGTTATAGCAGGCGACTTAAACATTGACGTTTCGAGTCAAGATAAATACGGAGTCTCGGATTATTTGAACATATTGTCCAGTTACGGGCTAGAAAATGTAATCAATGGTTACACGAGAGAAGAGCACCTTGCAGATAAAATTACAAAAAGTAGCATTGATCATATAATAGCCCGAACAAGCAGTTTATTCTTTATAGGTGGCATAATTAAACAAAAAGTAGCAGATCATTACTTCGTTGCTCTACGGATACTTAACGAAAACTGCACACAACAGATGGAAGAAAGCCAATACAAACAAATTATTGACAACAAAAAAGTGGACTACAGTATAAAAAAGTACAACTGGAACTCTCTTTTACATCTTGAACATATAGCCCTTTATGAAGCGGTGGTCGAGAAACTTGGGAGCATCTACGAAAGTTCAAAAAAGACGATCAAATTAAGAAAAAGAAATCAGAGCAACATGTGGATTGATAATGAAATAGTTGAGTTAAGTTTTGAGAAAAATAAATTATGGAACAGATGTAGGCAAAATCCGCAAGATAAATCACTTAAGGAAGAATATAGGCGAATAAGAAACAGGGTAACTGCAAAGATAAGGCTATCCAAAAAGAAGTTCCGTACAGCACAGCTCAAACAGTGCGGAAAGAACATCAGGGAAACGTGGAATACTGTTAATCAAATCATAGGCAAACCCCCCAAAGATAACGCGGACGAATCTCTACAGAAAAATTTTGCAACAACGAATTTCGATACACTAAGTGATAATTTCAATCGCGCTTTTGTTAAACAGGTGCAAGACCTACGTAAGCACGCAAACAAATCTACCACAAAACCTAACTTACGGAGCCGTACACAAAACTCCGCGTACATGCCGAAAATAACAGAAGTAGATCTACAGCATATAACTAGCAATATAGTAACGACGAAACCGGCAGGATACGACCAAATAAGGCCCAGAGATCTGCGCGTTCATTTTAACAGTCTAAAAAATGTTCTTTTGGCAATATTAAACGGGATTTTTGAAACAGGAGATATACCTAATAAGATGAAGGTGTCGATAGTGCGGCCAATTTATAAAAAAGGGAACAAAAAAGATGTTTCCAATTACAGGCCCATTGCGTTGCTGTCAGCCATTCATCAGATAATGGAAAGATTTATTTTAAAAACGATGACCTCGTTCTGCGACAAATTCTCGTTAATAAATAACTGTCAATATGGGTTCCGGAAAAATAAAAATACGTCACTTTTACTCGAAGACGTAGCGGATTATATTAATGAGAAGATAGACAAAAATCAAATTGTACTTGCCTTATTTTTAGACTTAACTAAAGCATTCGATACGATAGACCATGACATTCTACTAGATAAACTAGAAAGTCTGGGATTCCGAGGACCGTTCCTTAGATTTTTTAAAAATTACTTTACCAGCCGAACACAAAAAGTAAGAATTAGCAATAGTATAAGTGATACCATCAACCTCACCTGCGGTGTACCCCAAGGATCGGTATTAGGCCCCATGCTATTTAATATATACATGAATGACCTCGCTTCTTTGCCTTTAATATCAAACATATATCAATATGCAGACGATACCGCTTTAATTCTAGCAAACGAAAATTATAGTACTGCGGCGTCCGCTTTACAAGAGGACATCAAACAAATAATGAGCTGGTCTGTAAAGAACTTTATTTTTGTAAATGAAAATAAGACTAGTTTAATGTGCTTCAGAACCCATCAAAAGCGTATTCACCTCACAGAACCCATCTTTTTACATTCAGCGGAATGCAGGAATTGTTGCTGTTCACCACTAGCATACGCAACAGCAACTAAGTACCTAGGAATTTACTTTGACGAACATTTATCCTGGAATTTGCATACAGATAACCTAATAAAGCAGTTAAGGATGATTTCATCTTACTTATACAGACTTCGTAGTCACGCGGACATCACATTAAGAAGAACAGTTTACCAAATGTTAGCTGAATCAAAATTGAGGTATGGAATAACCATCTACGCATTCTGTTCGAACACCAAAAAGCAAAAAATTGATAACATGATAAAAAGAATGATAAAGAACGTCACTTATGGAACCCGGCTCGAGCACATCCCATTCGAAGAACAGCTTACCAAACTTAATCTTCTGGCGATAGGCAATCTGAGGCACTATACAATCATCACGTCAAACTACTTCACGACTGATTACAAGACAAAGTCAACCGGACAAAAACAGCTTAGGAGGACCGAGAAATATAATATTCCTAGAGTATATACGAATTATGGAACACGATCAAGAAACTATTATGTTCCGAATCTCTTTAATCAACTTCCTGGCAATTTGCAGGAAATGCAGTCGTTACGTACAGTAAAAAAAGAAATATTGAAATGGTGTCAAAGCAGGTCGATTTGAATTTGGAACGGTGCCCTTATATTTTATCCATGATCTCGTCTCGTCACTCATGACAAGCAATTTTTGTCGCTTCTTTGCTCATTACCGATTCATGGCCGCTGCTTGTGTTGGTTTTTGTTTTAATGACTTTGCTGTTGAACATTTAGTTTCGAATATCTTCTTGTTGCGTTTGCGTTTCATTATCGGCTTAGTATCTGGCTGATTCACGAGCAATATCTACGGTATCATTTTTACATATTTATATATTTTTCATGATTCTTTTCGCTGGGATAGAAATTTTCCGTGTTGAGCGTTACTTGTCGTTTTTGGTTTTCGCTACTGCTGCATGCGGTGTTTCTTCTTTTTACGCGGGATGAATGCAACGGATATATTTGTACGACGCAAAGTTCAATCCGCGAAGTGTTAATGATTATCAGGCCACAGCACAACACACCACGGATTCTTGCAATTTTGTTTTTGTTTTATTCTTGTTGTTTCCCTTCTTCTTTTTTTTCTGTAGTAATGCGTTGGGGGGAGGGGAGCACTTGTACAATTGGACTGCCCGTTCTCGCACACAAGCACACATGTGCTTAAGTGAGACGGCTCTGGAAATTGTATGTTGGAAGAAAGCCTGAAATAAAACTATTCTATTCTATTCTATTCTATTCTATTCTATTCTCTATTGTGTCACGACGTGTTGGAAGTATACATTTGTATGAAGCAAACGCGCTTCGAACAGTCTCGAGGCGTGCCCGCAAATAACTCTCTCATCAAGTCTGCAGCGAAACAGCGTGTCTTTTGTACCATGTACAAGCAGCCCGACAGTGGCTTAGCTGCGTACACCCGATCGCGAGCTTTCTACAGCACGCAATCGCCGTGGGCGGTTTCGTACCCTTCTGTCCGGCAGACGGGCGAAGTCCTTCACCAAGACCAGCTTGAGCAATTCGGGATCCGCAACGACGAGTACCGGTTGCCTGCCCTCGAAGACACTGCGAGTCAACCGTAAGGATGCATGGTTCAAACTAGCTCCAGGCTGCGTATGTACATAGGGTGACCCAGGCACGTAGCCAGGATTTTGTTTCGGGGGGAGGGGGGGGGCTCGACCATGACAAAATGCTGTATGAGGGGGAGGGGGGAGAGGAGGTCCCAGCAAACTGAAAGATTTCAGGGGGGGGGGCCCAGGCCCCATGGCCCCCCCCCCCCTGGCTACGTGCCTGGGGTGACCGCAGCGTTCCCTACGCTGTAAAACGAACCGTAGAAGAACAAAATATTGGTGCCTCCTCGTGGAAAGTTGAAACTTTCACCGAAATTGCATTTAGGGAGCAGATTTCGCCTCGAGAGATTTCAATGTGTATTTGTTTTCCTGTTAAAACTTAGACCCCGAAACTCGCCGAAGTCAAAGGGGTTCGGGGTCGCAGAAGACCGAGTTAGCGATGAACGGAATTCGTGGTGCCATCTCTCGATGGATAGAACTAGCTGACAGCAGAGTACGTCGCCTACTCGCTGAGCTTATTGGGAGATGGCCCCTGAAGTTACATTCATCGCTAAGTCGGTCGTTTGCGAACACGTCCGCCTTCGACTTTGTCAAGTTCCTTAGTCTTATTTTTGTACAGCAGCAAAACTACGCATTGAGCTCCCTATAGGCAGGCGCTGAATTTTTCGGTTCGTTTTATTGAGTTGGAAACACTGTAGCCATCCCATACATAACGACGTAAACTTTCCGTACTTGAATACACTTAAATGGAAGCATATTATGGTTCTCTTTAGCACTAAATTGCACCAATCATTGACACTTGATTAATGAGTTGAGTCAGAGAAAGGCTGGGCGTCTTTTTTGTCTCTGGGATTGCAGGGTGGACTGTGAAGGATGATGTTGACGATTAAACTATTTTTTTCTTAACTTTCCACTCGGACAATATTAATAAAACAAATCATGCTACTTATGCGAACCCTGGTAATAAGATGGGAACGCACAACACAGACATGTATTCTGATTGTTTTAACACATATTCATTTAGAATGTGTTGATTAACAAAACTTCATGTCGAAGAACGTTAGAAATAGTGCAGTTGTGTGTGCGTTAGTAGATAATATTTTATGTTTGAGAATGTTTATGCACCTAAGAAGTGCAGCCTATTGCTTTGAACTGACAGCCAAAACAGGGTTATAGATTGTCAAAATACTCGAAGTGACTCGAATGTGAGAACAGCTCACCCAAACAATCTCCCGTACTTGATGTATCGTTCATGGTTCATCAGATGGAAGGGCTGGAGAGTGGAAGGATATTTGAAGTGAGGTATGTGCGCCACGTTTTAGAAGTGTGGGCAGAATTGAGATGCATTTTTCTGAAGTAATGTTTTTAAACAAAAAGGGAAAAAACACATCAATAGCAAAAACAATACGCACTTTCTGAAATCCTGACGGTGGTTCTTTGTATATTTATACTGCCACAAATAAGCAAGTATATGGGAGTAAAAAATAACGGAAAAGGTAATATAGTATACTTCGTTTCACCTTAGGTCAAACCGCAGCAGATGTTACGAGACAGACAAGCAGCGCCGAAACTGCAACGTCATGTAGTTTGCCGTTTTTCTGCGATCTTATCCGTGGGCTCATTCAGAGATTGCGCCGTGACTTAGCGCTTTTAGTCTGCAGTCTCCCCTAATGTTTGTCTTCTGTCCTTGTTCGTCTACTATGCGGAGCGCAAGTTCGTCTGCTTCTTTTGCAAGGGTTGTGGTGACGTCAAAACGCCGAGCTCTGATTGGCTCTGAATGAAGGATAATGAGTAGAACTCTAAACAGCTTGATTCGAGATCTATCCACTGATCTTCAATCAGAACCAATCAGAGCTCGACGTCTTTCTGACGCCACCGCAACTCCTGCACAAGAAGCGGATGACTTACTGTCCGCATAGGATTTGACAGCGCTCCGACGTAAGGTGAACCGAAACATAGAACATGGCGGGCAACGCGGGGGAAGAAAGGAAGGTGGAACAAGAAGGCCCAAACGATCTGGTGACGGTTGAGCATAATAGACTAAATAAAACCCCGAGACTATAGACCTTTGCAAATATCTCCTTCTGCGCGCTGCCATCTTTGTCTGCTGGGCTGTGTAACGCCTTCTGAGCGCTGTGTATCTGTTATGAGCTATACCGGGCGCTGCGCAAGCGTCCACAACTCAGTGACTAAGCATTTTTTGCCCGGGTAATAAGCGATGCAGAGGTCTATAGAAAAACGAGGATCGACACGACACAGACGTCTAAAAAAACAAAGACAGCTGTTGTTTATTGACAAAAATCATGTTTGTATAGGATTCGGGCACCTTCGCAAACAGAAGAAAACTAAAATGAGAGTAAGAACATAAGTGGCGCACACCCAAGAACAACGTTTCCACAAACGATAAATTACTTTTCTCTCGTGTCGTCTTTCGTTCTCTCTACAGTCTAGGGCAGTTGTTCTCAAGCATGAATGTGTCGGGGACCCCCTGCCAGCGGGAAAAAGGGGAAGGGGGTATAAAATAGGACAACTACTTGGAGTGAACCCCGTTTAAGAACCACTGGTCTAGTGGTTGTAGTCTATTATCAAGAAAGTTTGTTCTGGCGGATTTGTCGAACTGGTTTTCCTTAAAAAGGAACATTAAAAAAGGGCAAATGCCTGTCAGTACTGCTTCCAAAAATTAAAAAAAAAGACAGGGCGGCGAATGCCAGAAAGGTCTAGAGAGGACGTCAGCAGCCGTTGTGTGCTGTGTTCCTCATGAAACGTGATTCTGCATATGACAATTTGATCTAGAGATAAAAATACAGCTGCACTTTTGTTTTTTTTCAAAATGAGACTTACTTTGAATAAAAATCGACTGATGGGTCCCAATATGAGAGAGTACTTTTCGTGGACGACATTTTGGTCTTTCCAGTAGTTCCGGTGCCTTGATAAGTAGCTGGGAGAACGCAAGTAATTATATTAGTCAAAAACTAATCAGTGAAGAAATTATACAATCACAAAACCAATCCAAATATTAAGTTAATTCTCCAGGCAAAACTACATTGAAAATGTGCACTAGAGCCTTGAACCAATTTTGCAAGTGTAGAGACTAATCTGTACGTGAGCGTGTGTCCTTTGGTGTCAAAATACGAGATACTATTAGAGGCATCTCAGAAATTTACAAGCCTCCGTATGAAGGTAACCCAGGGATAGACGGGATTTTCGCATTGTGGCCAAGCACCTTGATAATGAATTAGAAATCAACGCAACCACTGTACCCAGTGTCAAGGTAAAATTATCACTAGTGCTCGGGTATAGGTTGTCGGCTCTTTTTTTGGCTCGTGCACCACGCACGATCATTCATATATCATAAAGGAGGCAAGGATCGAATACTGTATAGCGCCAATAAACGACCCTCCAGTTCCTTCTCTCAGTAGAACCTTCCAACAATTGACTGGTCTTAAACCACTGACGGCCGAATTCATAAACGCTGCTAGGCTCGAAACTTCACTCAAACTCCACTCGAGGACGGTTTTGAGCTTCATTGTTCAAACTCGACTCGAAACTCCAGTCGACAGAGTAAATACTCAACAATATACTTCGAATCTCAAGGTACCTTCGGATCTACCTTGAGATTTTTTTCGAGACTCGAGCTGGTTTCTGGGAACCTCAGAACCAACGAACTCCAGCACCACGGCGAATACGAAAGCCTTTCAGTGTCACGCCGTTTTCTCAGGAGCTGGCTGAGCGCAATGGAGGTGTTACATAACCGCGAATTTTTTGCTTTCTACTGCTCTTCGAAATTGACGATGACCAGCCCTCTGAAGTCCCCTTTGCTGGAGGGGTGCGGAAAAGTCGCGGTCTGCCGCTCCCTCCAATGCTTCAGCTCTCGATCGCGCCGCACTTTTGCGGCGCTGTAACAGTTAGCAACCTCCACTTCAATCAACATAGAGCAGAACACACCTTTTCGAAGAGACCACTCCGCAAAAGGCTTGATGGAAGGCTAGTTCAGACATCCCTGTTTTCATAAGTTGTTTCGCTTTACGAGAGCTGACGTCTGCTTACGCACAAGACGCCGGGACATATGCGCTTCATATTAAGCGTGGATAGCAGTTGATGGTGATATGCTTTGCACGCAACGTTCGAGACACCAATGTTTCGGCGCTAAATGGCAGCTGTTCTTCTTCCCGCCCATCGTTGGCAGACTGGAAAGTGCTTGTGTTTGTTCTAACGATAAAACAACTAAAACTTTCACGCTGGCTAGAGAAAAAGCTTGAAATTCACCAATGCACTTTTCCCAAAATCATCCAACCACCAAAGAGCATGCTGCGACTGTAGTTAGACGCGCTGTACGTGCTGGCTGGCGTCCGCGGTATTAACTATTCTAAGGCAAAAGCCTAAAACAAATTTCACCTTGCACGCGCTTCGTCAACGCATTATTACTAATTATTAATTACTTAATAAGTGCTTCAAATTTTTTACACCGGGAAGGCGAGCGCCGTGCGGAGCGTAGAATTACATTCCCAGCATTCCCCTTGGTGCTTGGGTAATTTAGCAATAAACCTATTCATTGTTTTTGAAGCTGGTTTTCTTAAATATAACGTACAGATATAATCCTATTTGGACCAAACGCATGTCTTAAGACGAATCATGTTGGTATAATCTCGTCTCCAGGTATCCCCGAGAACGCTGAAGTGAAGTACAAAATCTCGAGGAATTCCTCCATGGAGGAATCTCCGAGAAGCGCCAGTGAAGCCAAATGCCTTTTGAGTGGATGTGATATTTTTTCCTCCATTTCACTGAGTGGAGGTGGAGTTGGAGTCGAGTAGCGTTTAAGAATACGGCAGTGGGCCACGTTTCAAGTATCGGCCCTGGATTCTCCAATTGTGAGGGCCGCCATTTTGATGGTTAGCGCAGAGCAGACGCGATTAAAGATTGTTACGATTTAAGAATGCAATTTCCTGTGCTTCAGATACGGTGTCGCGGGATGCTCAGGCGATGTCGCTCGCCGTGTTACGGACTCCTTTAAGATTGCTGGAGGCCGGAAAGCCGTTTTTGTCATTTCAGATAAAGCTTCGGATAACAAGCAGTAACCATTTAAGGCGCCAAGACGCCTTAACTAACGTCACTCGTCTAATCCACTGCCAGCCTTTGTCTCAAAAGGTGAGGGCTGTAACCGGGAAAATACGAGAACACTTTAATGTTAGCCATTCGCTCTGTCAGTGCACACTGCATGTAACCACCTATAAGGTCTGTAGTTTAATAGACCCTTTGAGAAATTCAGTGCCACATAATGGCTCAAAATTCAGTCGAAAGGTTTGTATGCTAATGGAGGTTAAATTCTAGTACCTATTTGACAACGGCAGTCGCACTAAAGTTACAGTGCTCTTCACTCTGCAGTTCTTTATTTTTGTATTGTTTCCAGTTTTAATTGTCTCAAAAATACATGTATGTACGAGGTGCTTACTTGTGTACAGTGGCCCAAGTTTTTAATAATATGAAGCGAGCGTCGACCGGTGGGCCGGCCAGTGCCTTGCCGAGGAGGCGTGTGTCCTTACGGGAGAGATTAAACTTGTGCTCACAAAGCCCTTTCTGGTGGGATCGCCGTCTGCTAGGCTATTCCATTCACCGCACACAGTCCCTGCTCCGTAGCAAGGGAGCGCAGGGCGCTGGTTGACATCATTGTTTATCCAACGCCCACTTCTCTTTCTTCTCTCTCTCTCTCTGCTTCTCTTTTCTGTCCGTAGAGCAAATGTCCGAAGAGCGCGCGCTGGCGTGATACTCGCCTTGCGCAGCATAACTAGTGGCGCAATGACCATAGTTTCACTCTGCGTTCTAATCGTGTTGTATCGTGTTCTAATTTGCTGCCAGTTGCTATTTCGTGTGCCCGAGAAACAAAAAGCGAGTGATAAGCGAAATTGATCACCCTGAAGTGTGCTGTACTATGAAGTTGAGAATAGCAGTTGTACTGCATTGGCTAAATTTTTTATCTGCAGAGTGAAAGACCTGCATCCTCTTGGATGGCTGACAATCATCGTGCGATCAACATATCCCCGCCCACCAAACTTTATTTATTTTATTCTGCTTTAAATTCGGGCAGCACATGTAATACTGAGACCATGCTGCAAGTAATTTTTTTTATCATAGCAGAAAAGAACTGTTTATTAGCTTTTATGAGGCTCCACCACCGAATCACTCAGCATGAGTCACGCTTCTCTACGTGATGTGGAATTGACAGCGCAAATACGAGAAGGAAGGATAGACGAGAGAGACAGGATAGAGCGCTGACTAACAACTGACGTTTAATGAACACGGGTGTATTGGAGTACCCTAGCAATAGCATAACTTTTTGCGGGTTTTTATTACGCATGTTTTAAAAGCATTCTTAGGTTCTCTTTACG
Source organism: Ixodes ricinus (assembly GCA_037355805.1). NCBI lineage: Eukaryota > Metazoa > Arthropoda > Arachnida > Ixodida > Ixodidae > Ixodes > Ixodes ricinus. Next base: position 3,814 of record JAZHYW010055813.1, on the reverse strand, counting down.
TCAGTTGTTAGTCAGCGCTCTATCCTGTTTCCCTCGTCTATCCTTCCTTCTCGTATATGCGCTGTTAATTCCACATAATGATCAACCAACTAGCCCATCAGATAATCGTGATGCAGTTTCTCTACATGGGGTGCGTGCGTATCTATTGCTTAAAGGGACAACTAGAACGAAATTTCGGCGCTCATTTCTTGGTTTATACGTGTTCAAGGGAGCAGTATCACATTGGATATACCAATCTCTTGTTGAAAAAGACACGAAAAGTAGTTTTAAAACGAATTAAACGATTAGCAAATGGCACCTGGTAGATGTCGCTAAAGCCTCCTTTGTAATATTCGTCTAGGAACCTTGACAGGTGGTGAGGATGCCTGTTTCACATAGAACTATACAGGCATTTGAACCTGATGTCATCCCGTCAGCTCTGCGGCCACCACGAGAGAAGAGGAAAAGGAGGAACTCCCCTCTTACCGGACTCTCTTTTGTGTGCCCAGACTTGGCCAGACGTCGCTATTATCCCTCTACATGATTCTAGAAGATAAACCCGTCACTCAAAATTCGTAGAAAAGTAGCTTTGTGGTTAATTGCGGTGGCCCGATCACAGGCGTTCTTCGGCCGCTCCGGTGGCTGGAACGGCTAGGGTATCCTGTCGACGTCAGCCATGCCGCAGCTTTGCTCGTCCCGAGACAATCTACGTCACGATTGCGCCGAATGTCACGTGCTCTCAGCTGGCTGTTCTCGGAGCGCTTGCTGAGAGTTCGGCCGTTTGTGACGAAAAATACAGCCATCAGGCTCAAAATTCAAGCGTGCGATTGTCGTTTACGGATGTTGTGGATCATACTGAGCCTATTTCTGAACCCGACGGGTTTATTTAAAATTTCGTTGAAGTAGCCCTTTAAAGGCGGTTATCTCTGCCAGCCGATAAGGATCAGGGGCTGTGTGCGGTTAACCGAATAGCATAACAGAGGACGCTCGCACTGGAAAGAGCTTTGTGAGCTCGAGCCTCAATCTCTCCCGTATCGCCGCACCCCTCCGTGGCACGGAGCTGGCCGGCCCGGCGGTCGACGCTCGCTTGATATTATTAAAAACTCGGGCCGCTGCACATGTTTTAATAATATTCACCACGTTTGATTGTCGAGAGAAGTGTGGAGCGTGACGAAGTCAATCATTCTGAGGGTCCTCAAATGTGTAGCGCACAGAAGCGTACAAATCTAGTCTCGCTGACATCGAACAACAATTCAACGAACTAACGTCTGGAATGCTCAGACTCCGCATCGGTCCCTGCCTTCAAATTATACCCTCATCAGCCATCAAGAGGCAGCCATTAGCATGTATATATATGATATACATTTAGGTGACGATTGTTATCAAGCTGGCAAGACCTAATGACTAAAATGGCCTATTTAAACAACAACAACAAAAAATAACTGTAGCTCACAGGTACAGCAGAACACTGGCTGCCACAACCAAAAGAATCCAATCAACAAAGCCAAAAAACAGCATCCCAATGACGTTCTGTTTTGCACACGGAAAAGAACGTCAATCCGGAAGAGGACTCCTGCAAAAAAAAAAAGAAAAGAAAAGCAATACCAATTAAGTTCTCGAGGATTAACACATATTCGTCGCATTTTAACTCTATTCATATATACAACCAGGCTAGTTTTCCCACAGTAAAATTTGATGCTTTTACAGATGTATGAGTTTTAGTATTACAGGAATCAAGATATTATTCAAAGGTAGCAGTAGGGTAACTTACTTAAAAGCAAATCGGTAAGGTGCAGTGACATTGCAAGAAAAAAAGCTAAAAGAAACTTTCACAGTTTCTATATCATGTGTGGCTTTCCCAACGATACCCGGATAGCACATACATACAGTACAATTATGGAGGATTTGAAACCATTCATTAACGTATTATAAGCCGCAAATTGGAGGTCAAGTGTTCCGGCATTAAGTGCGCAATTATCACAGTATATCGCATTGTTGCATGTTTCATGCAACGATTCAGTTTACATAATGGTTAAAAACTGAAAGACGTTTACAATGCTCTGCAATGCCGCATTAGAATGCAGCTCTTGACGAAAAGGAGGGGAGGGTGCGGAGGCGAGGTTATGCCCTTCCTTTCCTTCCGTCCCCTCCCCTCCTCCTCTCCTGCTTCCCCCAATTAGCGGAAAAGTTTCGCTAAATTTACCACTAAATTAAGCGGGCAATTTACCACCATTTTCCCGCTAAATTTAGGGCTATATTTAGCGAGGAAACTAAATCGATGTTAAGGTAACGTGACGTCAATTTTCCCGCTAAATTTAGCGGAAAAGTTTGACGGGTTGAGTGGCGTCACGTGTGACGTCACGAAGGTAAAATTTCCCAGCTAAATTTAGCAGATAAATGTCCCCAAATTCAGCGTAAAATTTTTCCCGGTAAATTTAGCGGAAAAATTTCCCGCCAAATTTAGCGGGGAAATTTTACCCTCGTGACGTCACACGTGGCGCCACTCAACCCGGAAATTTAGCGGGAAAATGTTTCCGCTAAGTTTAGCGGGGAAATTTTACCCTCGTGACGTCGCACATGACGTCACGTGAAATTTAGCGAAAAACTCTTCCGCTAAATTTAGCGGAAAACTTTTCCTGGGTCGAGTGGCGTCACGTGTGACGGCATTATGGGAAACGTCCCAAACTGCAACGCGCGGTTGCGCCGACGGCGACGCCGCTCAACCCGGAAATGGGTGCCTGAAGGCCCTGTCACACTGAGGTAACACGACGGCAACAGCAACACAACACGTTGTCGAACAGTCGGGCAAATTGTTGCTCGCTCCCCGTGTTGTCCGACAAACTTGCCTTATCGCGGCAACAGCTGGACTACATGGACGACAACTAAAATGTTGCTTCGGTATGACAGCTTTGGGCAACAAAAACAGCAGCATCTTGTGTTGGACAACGTGTGTTGCCCTGATCGCTGGCCGAGCGAATTTCGGGCCGGCAACAGGAAAACAGAAATAGCTTCGATGGCAGAGCTAGTTTCCCATCAATAACGTCTTATTCAAATAAAGGCTTCGAAAACGTTATTTTACAATAACTAAGGCTGGCGTGCAGCTAAAATAATGTGATGAATGATTTTATTGCGTAATTACGAAAAGCGATTATCGAAATCGTCACAGCTACGGCCGTGAACGTTCAGACTGGTGTTGAAATTTGAACTGCCAAGAGACCAGGTCACACTATTTCTAGCGAAATAAAATGGCATGCCTACTCACCTGACAAAGTATAATAAAAATAATCCAGGTAAGCACAGATTAAAAAATCGAAGCGTTCAAACTACCACTCTGATCATGATTGTTGATGCTTGGAACTTGGAAACAGCCGCTACCAGACACCTGATTTGTTTCAAAAATACCCAGGACTTTTTGGGGAATGAAGCAATCACAAGCAGGCGGTAGGCAAATAGAGCAGCGTTGAAAGATATTCATTCCACCGATTGTTATAAAGGCCGATCGTGTCGGTGTCGCACATTTTAAGCACTGTCAAGTCAGCTCAACACCACGCTACAAAAGACGCTTTGGGGTACTGCCGGTGCTAACTCAATTTTACGGGAGAAATAGGAATTGCATGAGGGAAAGAACTGGACAGAAACACGCCATACGGTTTTTCTCGGTTAGGGCTATTTGCTTTGTCAGCGAATGAAAAACATTTTGATAAAGTAAAGGGTGGAAAATACTCCCCGTGTCAAGTTTTGTAATCACAGTCACTGGTTGATGTCGTCTCGTGGTGATTTCCGGCACTTCGAACGCACTAGAACTTCGTAGAGTCACATTTCCAGCGACTCCGCT
>JAZHYW010055811.1:0-40289 GCA_037355805.1 Ixodes ricinus | reverse complement strand
GATTGTTACTGGCCGGTATGCGTAATATATGTATTGCAGCAATGACAGACTCACCTTCTTTCCAGAGACAGGTTCAGACTGCCAGAAAAGGCAGGTTTCAGAGTTCAATCTGCCATATCGTCTGTTGTTGCGCGATTGCAGACGCGCTTTTTCACGGTTTTGTTTTTATCGCCATTTATTTTAACCAGCGGCACAAAGGTGTCAGCAAAACATGGCGGCTGCCGCGATATGCAGCGCCACTAATGCCAACGCAAAGACATTGATTCGCGCGCTACTCCGGAAGGCCGACCTGGCAGTTTCTGGGCACATTTTTATGGTGCCGGTTACGCTTCTACAAGAAAATTAACCGCAGCACTTCAGTGCCTGACGCTACGCAGGCGTTTATCTTCACAACGCCAGATGGACCCCGGCATTTGGTCATCTCATAAGAGCGATCTACCGGTTTAAAACGCATTTCATTAACGCAAAAAGCCAGCATCCTCTTTGCGACCAACGGTAAGAACGGAATGGCGCAGAGAACATGCCGCTGAGGACAAGGAACGAGCGGCTATTGTTCGTCGCATTTACTGTGGCGTGCGTGATGGGATGTCGCCAATGGCGTCAGTGTTAAAGATGCAGCCGCTGGAACAGCGATTTATTGCCCTGACGAGCACGCAAACTTTGCGTGAATATGTACGTATGACTATACCATGCACGCTGGTCAGCGCAGTTTACCTTTACGATGGACTGCCGCGACAGCCGCGATAGCCAGTACGCCGATAAAACCGCAGCAGAAGAAGTCAATGACGTACAGTATCATTGCCATTTCACCGCACGAACTTCCGCGCTGGTCATTAATGCCGTTACCCGTTTGCCGCCGCATAATAGCAATAACATTGAGCGCATAACGGACGTTAAAGAGATGAAGACGGCAACACGATCATTATTCTGGCCAGTCACTGGCCAAATTACCGACAGCAGCGGGCAGATTATGTCTGTTCCATAACGTTACGCGCATTGAGATTTGGCGGCCTTCACATAACAAACTGGCGAGGTACTAACGTAGCGATTGGCGTCTGCGCGAGTTCGCTTAGCGCGTCTGTCGAAAAGGTACGGCGACGTTCAGCGAGATGGCAAGTAGGATAATGAAAGAGCAACAAATAAGCGTTACCTTCAGACGCAATGTTGCAATATAAGGTTTAGTGTTTGCACTCCACGGGTGCGAATAACGATTATCGGTGATGATTTCAGGAAGGTGCGTCCAGGAGTACAGAGTCAAGAGGCGAAATTACTGCCGCAGAACTTTTCTTCATTTTTACGATGGACAGATTGTATTGCCGTTCATGGTTGTATTAATTGTGCAGCGCGAGAGTGAGACGTCGTCGGCGAGCAGGATTATGATAAGCATTAGTTGCGCTTAGCCGCCACTGCCGCGCGCTGCGTCGCTGGCTATATTCAGAGCGCGCGCCTGTCCGTTTGCTGGATGGTTAGCGCCTCACGCTTCACGCTGGCATTGGCGACTGTGCCACCGATATTGCGCATCGAAGATGCAAAATAACGGTTTTGATGACGGTTAACAACACAGGGTAATAAAGAAGAGTTGCACTTTCTTTATCCAAGGAGTGACAGAATGGCACAACAGCTGCGGAAAATACGTTATGGCAGCCATGACGACTATATTGTTCGTTTTCGCCAGTACATAACTTACGTTTATTCAGCGGAGTAAGCGTTGATAAGCGACGGCACCCCTGGATGTAGATTAATAATGTTATTAATCGTCTTTACCGTTTTTATCATCGCGATTACGGTTTCATCACGTTTAGCAGCTGCACGCGCTTACGATATGATTGTGATGTCACTTTTCCACCTGTTCAGGCTACGATAAAGACGAACAGAGTTTGCCAAGGCATCGATAGATATTGCGCACATGTCTGGCTAATGGGTGTCATCACCAGTTCGCACAGGCAGACGTAATGATTACCGATATTCGCCCCATCTGAGATACCAAGCCCAGAGCGTAAAGTACCGCGGTTGCGCCCTCACTTCGATTTCCATGACATTGACGGGCGATGCTGCACAGTTGTCCTGTAATAAATACTAACTGCGAGCATTTCATTAAATATCACTCGACATTTTCAGTTAATGGTGCTCAGGTCTGAATCTCAGAGCGTCGCAGACGCCACTCAAACCATGACACAATAATACGATTTCCATTGATTGCCAAAGATAACCACCGAAGGCATAACAACAACATGTCGGCTGGAAGGTACACCAGGACGACGCCATCGTCAGCCATTGTTTTGTCGATGGTAACACGTTCATCCTATAGGTTTTAAATAACTCCTTTATACTCCCACCATTACTAAGTACTGTTGTGCGCATCAACCTAACCATTATTAAAAGCTGTTTAATACAAAAGCAGGGCCACTGGAGGTAGCAATACCTTTGATCACACGCTGAATTATATAAACCTATAGGATACCTGATGGTTCACAAATTGTATTCATATCGACTTTGTACCAGTTTTAAGAGTGAAACAATAAAGGGCACATAATGCTCTTTAGAAAATCTTGCATGGTTGGAGGAAAGTTCACCAGTGTATTCTACTCGTCACGCGGAGAAGTGGAGGATGGTTACTCAGCCAACGAACTATGGCTATCAGATGTTTCAATTCTACTTCTTCCAAATTTGTTAAATACTTTTTGCAGTAGAAATGTTTCCCTGGAAAACTTGACTTTCAAAGACTATGCCTGGATATTTTTGCACATGATGGCATTATTTTTATAAACACGTTATATTTTTCGTTGCTTTGTCTTTTCTGTTACCACACTTCAGGTGCTACTGACGGTGATTTTTATCTTTGTTTCTCGATGCTTGCCGTAGACCACTGTGGGCGCGACCGAGTGCCATGCGCTCAAGCTGCATATCGCAGCTTTTTCCCTCGGGCTCCCCCATCAAGATTAATGAAATAAATATATTATTATTATTATTATTATTAATACATGGATTTGAGTAGCGTCCACTGCCAGAAACGGGCACTATTTTCACACTGAAATAGTAGCGAACGGTTATAACTTCAATTCAAAGACCACTAAATTTCGAAACTTTAATATCTAGTTCCCACCATTAACTAGCATAATATTCAGGGGGAGAGTGAAATGCCAGCGATGAGTGATTTATTTGAGCAATATAAAGATGTCTTTTTCTCGCAGACACCCGTTACACAAAGTTAGTAATTTTGGTGTGGCTTCTTCAAACCCACCAATAACGTAGCAGGGCTGTCTACTTTACATCCATGGTATCAGGGGACTTGGGTTTGGTTTTATTTTTAAGAGAAACGGCGCGCAGTAGCCGAAGAAGTGCTTAGTCGCCCGTCCAATGTCGCGGGCCAAGAGAAAAGCTGAAATGAGAAACAAATCAGAAAGTAGTTGGTATGAGCCTGAGGGCACAGACGTGACACTGCAGCAAAGCCGCGGTATAAGAAATCTTTCTTACCATTCTTTCTTCAACATTTATGAAAGTAGAGCGCTCTGAGCTTAATTCTTGAAGCGAGCAAATAAATCTCAACGAATAATGCGAACGTGAATGAGGCCTGATTGAGAGATGGGGCCTGTAACCGCGTAACACCTCGAGCCGAAAGTATCAGTGCTCACACGCGCTCAAAATTAGAACAGATTTTCTGCCTGATATAATTACCGAACGACTTTAGTTCCTTGAAATGATTGAAACTCCACCGGTTCTGTACAGTGCTCAACGAAACGAAATGGACCAGCGGAGCGCGTGGCCGCGCGTCCCTGTGGCGCCATCTGCCGGGAGAAGCGGTCTATCTGGTGTCGCGAGTTGCACATGTGCACAGCTGACCCAAGCACTCAGCGACTGTTCGGGCTCGGTGCACAGCCCCTGATAGTTGATCAACGCTGGCTATAATTTTGCAACATGCCAGAGTTTTTTTTCTTCTATGCAGTAGCCTGAACAGATTAATCTGTATGCAGAGGTTAAGGTTGTAAAAAAGTGACCTCCACTCGCAGTGATCTATCTCACTGTTCATACTAAATAATCATATAGTATCATGGCACGTCTGTCTTTTTGTAGACTGAATAAAAAAATGGCTTCCTTTTTGCTGCCTTTTTACATATTTGGTGCAACATAACTTCACTTCTTAAGCGACAGATAATAATTGCTCGCGTCACGCGATGATTAAAAAAAGCGGTTAAGGGTGAGATTCATGCTTTGTAGTAATCTCCCATCGGGGTTGCGCCTCGAGAGCGAACCGTCGCTGACTGCTTGGCTCAAATTAACCTGTGCGACTCGCGACACAAGTTTTGCACGGCTTCTCCCGGCAGGGGTCGCAGCAGGTTCGCGAGGCCACGCGCTCCGCTGGTCCATTTCGTTTCGTTGAGCACTGTACCTCAACTAAAACGTAAGTTGTATATTTTTAAAGTAAAAACAACATATTGCGCAAAAAGCGCACGGCGTTCACAAGTTGCTTTTAAGCTCCGTCCATTTCATCGTCAAACGTCACTCATGAAACGTCAACCTCACGAGTGGCCGTTGACGACTGGAGCGCACTACCTGACCCAATTGTTTCCATAACGACACTAATACATTTGCTATAGCCATTACCCTATTTCTTTGTAACCATAACTAGATCACAGCGTGTTTTTGTTATTAAAGATGTGTGTTGTTTGTTTGTCTTTTGAAGTCTTCACTCCGTTGTTTAATACCCTTGGACCCCTAAGGGAAAATAAATGATGACGATGATGATGAATCACTAATAACATATTATTATTTTCTTTATTACCTAGTGTTTAGCGTTTCAATATTTAGCAGATACAATCCCAAAAGCAGTTAACGGTACATATATTTCGAATTAAAATTAATAACAAAACTAAAAAATTGGTGACTGCTGGTTCTAAAAACTTCATCACGGTTTTCATCCTTTTCTAATATCCAGGGAAGTTGTACGCACATTTCTTTTTGTCTCCACTCGTTATGAGAATGGTCACAAAAAATTGCGGTGGCTTAGCTCGGCAATGCCAGGATATATGTAGCGTGAGCTTATGCGCACAAAATGAGAGGCGCTATCAAGCGGCTCCGGTGCAGCGCCAGACTTGGCTACTGCGCAACGGAGGCGGACAACTGGGCACGCGGCGGCGCCAGTGCGTCTGCCGCGGCTATGACGCCACTCCTCTGGAATGTGCAGACCGGCGAGGCGCGCGCGGTAGCGGCGGAGCGCGCGGCGCTGGCGGCGGCTCCAGCGCGCCAGCTGTGCGCCGTGTGACGTCACTGCTCCTCGCGCATGCGCAGACCGGCGAGGCGCGCGCGACGGCGGCTGAGCGCGCAGCGGCTGCGTCTCCAGCGCGCCAGCTGTGCGCCGTGTGACGTCACTGCTCCTCGCGCTTGCACAGCACGGAGCAAGCATAATGAGCCGTGCTCCACGGCTCATTATGCGAGCCAAGCAAAACTGCTGAACCTCGGCCAGTGTAGTTCACGCTAAAAAGTCTAGTCTCATTCCATCGTAAAGAAACGAAGAAAGGTTCATGCGGCAGTAGTGGAACACATTTCGCCCTTCCACCAATACTTAGCCTTTCTCCCGGACACGCCATTTTCCTAGAGGATCATTAATCTTGCTCCGCCCACATTTTGTTGAAGACTAAAGTTGACATCTTCTTTTGAAGGCAGTGGTTCGAGAGACTCGTTCTTACATTTCAGTACCTTCGCACCGTGGGTGCGAGGCGAGTAGGACTCGTAATTGGGTCAAATATTACTTAGGTTTTAAACTCGATGGCAGAGCGGGAATATTGATTGCAACATTTATCAAGTGCTACAGAGTAGGAATGACATGCAAACTGGGAACACGTGGCTTACGTTGCACATACTGCTGTTGGACACTGGGCGCACTGATAAAACTACGGGGTGGAATGCAGGGTGGGAGAGGGTGGGGCCTGGCGTATACACGAACTCAACTCTCCAACGTCACGCCGCGGTGGTGTCGCGTCGGTCGCACTTCCGGTCTGGGGCGGTGGGCAGAAGTCGCCGTGCGAGACGTGCAGTCCTGTGTTTTCTCGGAAGAAACCAGACAACAAAAACCAGCTTCTCGTCAAAATGCTGCGACGGGGGCTGTACCAAGAGAGTCTGGAAAGGTTTGAAGATCAGTTTTCATGTATTTCTGCCCCCACCGTTCGTCCGAGAACGTGGATAGTAGCCGTGAAAAGGGAAACCCAGACGCCGTCGAACTACGATTGCTTGTGCGGGCAACACTTTGGGGTCGCCAGATGTATTTGTTTTGTTGCAACATGAACGAGAGAAAACCGCCAAGTTGTCCGGACCACCCGCGGGTTCAGCACGTCTTCAAATACACACGGCCGCTTGATCGGTCGAACTTTCGTCTGCCCTTTCAAACTTGTCTGCTTTTTGTCGTCTGCTCGTTCAAACAAAAGCGACCCGTAGACCAAACTTTGACCCGGTGACTGCAATAAAAGTTATTGCAGGCCTCAAAAGACGTAAACAGGCTCGGCGTAAAGAGTAGATACAAGATGTTGATCATTGGTACCAGTGGCCATCACCGACTTGTCACGCTTGTTCTGTTCCCGCTTCCGATTTTCAGTATCGACGGCGATCATCGCCGCTACCTTCTACACTTTTGCAGCACGAGCGACGTCTCGACCCAAGATAGCTACAAGAATCTCATCATGCTTTTGGCGTGCATTATGCGGCGTTCATGCGAATGAATCGCCGTACGTCAAATTATTTACGCAAAGTTTAGCGGCGTAACGAGCCTTGATAATTTCGCTCAGGCGATTAAAGTGGTAAGGCATTGCTATGAGTACGTAGAAGTCGACAATTACAACGCGAAAAAGAGTATGCAGACCAACACAGACGCGGACAACTTGACATTCCAATGGTTTGTTGACGCGGGACGCGGTGCTCGTCAGCTCGTTCAAACGACAGCGGCCCGTAAACCAAAAGTTCACCCGGTAATGTGAGTGCAGGCCTCAAAACACTTTTGAAGGTTGGTTGGGGTAAGTAGGCTAAGTGTAAACAGTAGATACAAGAAGATGTTGATCATTGTTACAAGTGGCCATCACCGACTTGTAATGTCCGATTCTACTTGCGGTTTTCAGTATCGACGTCCACCATCTCAGCTACGGTCCACGCTTTTGCTGCCCGAGCGACGTCGCGACTGAAAATAGCGAGCAGAATCTCATCGTGGGAGTCAGGCTTTCGCGCCCATTCTGCGGCGTCCACGTGAAATGAATCGCCGCACGTCACACTATTCACGCAAAGTTTTGCGGTGTAACGAGCCTCGCTGATTTTGCTGAAGCCGCTGAAGTAGTCAGACATTGTTAGGAGGACGTAGAATCAACAATTCCAACGTGCAAAACAGCACGGGGACTCACACTGACGCCGACAACAACGCAATTCAATGGTTTGTTTATGGGCGACGGCGAGCTTCTAGCCCACCATCCACCAGCGCATGCGCGGCACCGTAGCGTCCGCTAGGGGCGCTCCGGTTTGTTTGTAAACATGAGTTGGTGTATATGCGTGCCTATTCCGATGAGCACACCCCGTAGCTCCCCTTTCCAGTCCCCAGTTTTGTCAGTTCCTATGCTCGTTGTCAACTCAGGAAAAAATATCAATTTGCGCGCATATGTTCATATGCCGCGCGAATTAGTTCTTACCAGATTTGGGTGTAAAAAAAGAGATACTTTTGGCTTTTTTTAACGTTTGCGTTAATATAAATACGTTTTAAACCATTTAGATCGCTCTATACGATATATAGGGTGACCCAAGTCACCAGGGTCCATCTAAAATGGACCGTAAAATTGACGCCTGCACGTAGCAATCGAAACTTTTTCGTCAAAGGTGTATTTCACGGGTTAGTTTTTTCTTGTAAAATTAGAAAGCGTAGCTCCCTTTCTGTAAAAAATAGGCCCAAGAAACTTGCCAGGGTCGACGGCGGGTGGCGACGCAGACGACCAAGTCGAGTAGCGTGATGTGTTTGGCGTTCGTATTGATAGATGGCGCTACCTCCTTATCGCAGACGGCTCGCGACCACCATGGTTTATTAAAATGAACATAATATTTTTGTAATGTACCTTGGTTAAAAAATAAATGCAGACGATAAAAGCAAAACTTAAAGTAAAAAAAAGCGCGTCTGCATAGCGATGGCACTTTTGCTGTCAACTGATTTCGTCTGCGTGTCGTCTGCTTTCTTTCGCTGGTCGGCTGCACCTTCGGACGTTGCTCCCGACGCCATCTATCAATACGCGCGCTAAACATGCCCCGCAACTGGACTTGATTGTCTACGTCGCCGCCTCACTTGAACCTGGCAAGTTTCTTGGCCCCAGTTTTTACAAAAAAGGAGCTACGCTTTCTAATTTTACATGGAAAAAACCGACCTGCGAAAGACACCTTTGACGAAAAGTTTAGATTACTACGTGCAAGCGTCGATTTTTAGGGTCCATTTTAGACCAAGCCTGGTAATTTGGGAAATCCTATATATACATATATATATACACTTCTCAAGAAAAAAGGGTGTAAAAGGGTGTATCGTTACGCCCTTTGTCCATATAATACACCCCAAAACTTCATTTCTGACGCACAGCGCCCTATAGTCGAACAGACGGCCCAAAATTTTACGAGGGGCTCTATAATGGTGCGATATAACTTTTCAAATAGCTGAAGTACGTATCAAAGACCACATAAAGAAAACACCGAGTTTTTACAGTAGGGCCAAGAAAGCCCCGATCAGTTTTTTTTTGTTGTCAGTAAAACGAACATTAGCTATTTAATAAGTTGTACCGCACGGCTATCAAGCCCCTCATGAAAGTTTTGAGCCGTCTGTTCGACTGTAGGGCGGTGCATGTCAGGTGGGGCTTTGGGGTAGTATTAAATGGGACAAGGATGCAACGACGGACTCTTTTACACCCTTTTTTCTTGAGTGTTTATATATATATATATATATATATATATATATATATATATATATATATATATATATATATATATATATATAGGGTGTTTTTTAAACTTCACAGCATTTTAATAACCATGAAAGCTAGGTTAATACGGTCTGCGCAGGTGAGTTATACGGCCAAGGGGACTATAGTATGGGGCTAATCGTAACGATCAGTCGGCTAATTAGTTAAAATTGATTAATTAACTTTTAATTAATGAAAATAGAGCATCTAGTTCCAATTAGAAACTTGCTCAGCGTCATCGAGCAACCACTAAATCAGTCATTTTCAGGAAGACTTTGAACGTGTGAGAAGCGTAGTAGCGCACTAAAGTTACCGCTCGTGGAGCAGGTACAAGGCTGGGGCTAGATAAGAGACGGAAAAATTGCGCGGGCGCCTTACCGCAACCGCTAGCTTTGTACGTGCTCCACGAGTGCTAACTTTGGTGCACTACTACGCTTCTCACGCTGCTCGAAAGTCTTCCTGAAAATGACTGATTTAGTGGTTTTCGATGACGCTGAGCAAGTTTCTAATTGGAACTATATCTCTATTTTCATTATTTAAAAAGTTAATTAACGAATTTTAACTAGTTAGCCGACTGATCGTTACGATTTAGCCTCCTATATTATGCCCCCCTGGCCGTATAACTCACCTGCGCAGATTGCAGTAATCTCAGCTTTCATGTTTTTTAAAAAAAAAAATTATGTCAAGCTTGAAAATAAACGCCCTATATATATATATATATATATATATATATATATATATATATATATATATATATATATATATATATATATATATATATATATATAAATAAGTCGTTTACAGATTACTGTAAACTACTTATTTTAAAAAATGAGCCCGTGAAAGAGTAAGTCCTTTATAGCATGGTAGCATCATTTATATATACCTTAATTCTCCACATAAAGTGAAAGTTTAGTAATGCTGCGCTAGGACCCGAACTTTTTTTACTACGGTTCTTCAAGTGAAAACGAGTATAGTTGCCTCTATCTTACGCAGCATGTTTCGAAGGCCACGCGCTTTTCTGTTCGCATTTTATTTGTACCAGAGTGCACAAGTTACCACGGCTAATAGAAATGACGCCCTCCGCATCTCTGAGTACTGGATTTCCAATCCAGGACATCCTTGAGAAGATATCCCGTCTCGTAACAAAGATGTCGGTCGTAGAAGGCTCGCCAAACTGGCAGGGAACACGCCAACTGTGTTCTACTCTTATCTCACTGGCCGCTGTCCTGGAGGCAGCAGAGCTTCAAGCGCCAGCAGGGAGGGCCGCTCTATTAAGGTTAAGTTTGCGCTTGCGCAGAAGACAACGCATCCCTTACGCCACGAAAATACAACCACAGGAGCAAACTTGTTCCAGGCGGGCTATTGTAAGGTCGGTTCACACAGGGGCGTTTTCCTACGTTACGTTACGTTACGACCGCTTACAAACGCTTACATCGCGAGTCACAGGGACATCCGTGCCTCGAATGAAGCGCGGAGACCGGCTGAAGGAGCTGTCTTGCTTGCGACATGCGAAACATGAATTCCCCGATGTCGTCTCACGTAACGAAAGAAATCGTAAGCAAACGCCCTGTGTCAACCGAGCTTTACGCTTATTCCGCGCTCATCGCACGTCGGTGCATGAGTAACTGTCCAAATAAAAAAAAGAAATACGTTTACAACTTCCTGTAACCCGATTTAGAGCGCAGCTCTTGAGGAGGAGGAGGGGAGGGTACTAAGGGAGAGTATGCCCCTCCTCCACATCCGTACCCTCTCCTCCTTTCCTCCTACTTTCACGCGCGAAACGCGCGTCGTCACGCGACCTTTCGGCACCGTGCCGAAACGTCCGCACGGTGCATTCTGAGAAACGTCCCATAATGCACCGCGGCGACTGTTTCGGCATTGTGACGTTTCGGCACCATGCCGAAACGTCACCGCGGTGCATTATGGGACGTTTCCCATGGTGCACCGCGCGCTTACGCCGACGGCTACGCCGACGCCAACGGCGACGCCACTCAAACCGGAAACGGGCGCCTAAGAGCTGCGCTCTAAAATGAAGCTAGTCATCGACGATTTTAACAAATATCTACGCATCTTTGTGCCAGGGGCCGCCAACACGCGCAGACGGACCCGGCCGACGAAATCGCTGTGGTGTCCACGGTCCAGCCGCAAATCTCCACCTTGAGCAAGTGGACTCCCTTGCATGGTTTGATTCATTTAGCGCTACGTCACGAAGGCTTCGCTTGCCTGCCGCCATCTAGTGCTCCCATGGGATAAAACAGTTTCCGTGTTCCGGATACGTTTGGTGAGCACTGTGTCCTTGCGAACGAAGACGAAGAAAAAAAAAGGAAAAGTTTTCACCGCAATATAGGTCTGCGATGTGACGCTGAAGGTGAATGTCAAAGATCCTATCGTGTAGTTAATATTTAGACCAAAAACTTTTTCTGCTTTTTCTTTTACAGAAGTCCCGATGTAAGTCGCAATGATAGCCTTTATAAAACTTCATAACAAAAGTAACTCGCATCTTTTTTTACTTTTATAACGATACAGTTTTACGGTGTTCGAGTCGCACAGATGATCTACACTTGCCTGTTTCGGTATTTGCTGAGTATTTCTTTGTCTGCTAATTCTCAAATGTTCTGGAGCGCGGAGAACACTTACCATCTCGTTTATCAACATTGCAGTTGTCAGCGCGTACCGCAAGCGCCAACAATAAAATATTTATGGATAACTGGATCGAAAACAACATACTGTTGCGCTGAGTGGAGAGTTCCTTAAAATGTCTGAAAATCGAAGGGCCCGGAAGCGTCGCTGAAATACGTGGTGGCGTTTACTCTGCAAGCAGGTGCTCTCATGGGCACCATCCGCACAAGGCCACGCGTAAACAAACTGTCCCCCTTGTGTCATTTATATCGAGATCTGCTAGTCCAATGCCATGAAAAAAGTCATTAGGCACGACACCAATCGTGCATCGAGATCCGGGTTCCAACGTACTTTTGGACAGGGATGTTTCCTGATATCGAATTAAATGTGTGTATTTTCCAAAAAAGAAAGTGCGGAGTTGCAGAGACAGTAGTGACGTATAGTAGTTGAGAACGTAACAGTTCAGGGAAGCTCTTCCACCTTCTCTCCACTCTTCCACCTTCCACCTTCTTTCCACCACGCAGCAGCTTTATGTTCGTTGACGCCTGCGTCGAGAACGACAAAGTATGCACAGAAATTTTAAATATAAAAAATACAGCACGCAGAAAGAAATACAAACATGGCAGGGACACGGGCAAAGTAGAAGACGTTAGCGCTACGAAATGCACATACTTACAAAATACACTGGAAGAAACAAAAATAATTAAACCTAGAAAACGGAAGATTAAGATGACTTCAACGCGAGGTAAGGCAATGCGAAGGTAGATCAGCCGGAAAAAACTGCAATAGTCCTATAGGCAGCTAATGACGCTTTTGGTGATTGTGGTTATAAAGCACCGGCGACGTACGCCCCATAAAGCTGGCTAAATAAAGTTCTCGTCATGAGCGAGCGCATGAGTGACTCTCTTCCACTTTCCTACATCTGCAGTGCAAAAAAGAAGGTCGCGGGTCTGTAGCCTAGGCCAGGGGTCAAAAACACGCTGCCCGCAGGCAACCGGCTACGAGTCCCGGTTCTCATGTCTCGAGCGCTAGAAATGGCTTGCGCCATAGTGAGCTCACCTCGTCGATTCATTTTCGCTCAAAAAGTAGCTATGCTCTTTTTACGGATTCACAGAGTTCATAATTATCTGTGCAAATTTGCCCTCTGTTTTTGTTTTTATTTTTTGCTTCCCAGCTTTTTGTAATGTACAACGATTCCGCTATTAGGCTGCAGGCACGAGGTTTTCTTTGAATGATGCATCTCGGCTGCGCGAACTCTTGATCAGCAGGAGCAACTGCCAAAGATAAAGCACTACGGGCTCGGGATTCTCGCCTTAAAAGAATATCACCATTTAAAGACAGGTATTTGTTCAGAGTGTTTGTTATCAAAATCGTCAAGAAAGCAAGAACTGTCAAATTAACTGATTGTTTTTAGATACATGTTGAGCTTGGCTATTTCCTGAGTGAATTCAGCAACGGAAACGACAGTGTACACACTCTATTCTTCTATTAAAATGCCCGCACGTTGGCGTGGCGGTGTGCTTTTACTTCTTGTTATCACATCATGTCAGGGCTCTAAGTAGTCATATGAAAAAAGCAACTTTAAAGATGTCCCCGCAAAACCTGTGAGTTTAGGATAAGCATTGAGCACAAGGTCTCTTCTCTTCAAAATCTTGTGAACACCCCCCCCCCCCCTCCATCTTACATTGGCCTTCGACCTTTCTGGTATGGGCTATCTGTCCCCCACACTCAAATGTGTTTGAGACCACTGGCGTAGGCGGTATAGAACACCATTGAGCCGGCTAAAAAGGACGGGACGGTTTCGAGTCTATAGCTCGAGAGACGTACATCCCTCTATAGCCGGCTAATCCAGGTTAAAAGATCGAGGCCTATGGCTTTGGTGGCATAAAGCAACATTGAGTCGTCTAAAGAAAATTCAATGGTTTAATATTAACCAACTTAGGCCAGCATATATCCAATATCGGATAACCATTGGCTCTGACAGTCCAATATTGTACAGGTTATGCCGGCGTATATGCAATATTGGAAATCCTTTGGCTCCAACAGTTCAATATTGGATAGCTTATGCCGGCGTATATCCAATATCAGAAAGCCACGGGCTCCGACAGTCGAATATTGGACAGCTTATGCCGGCGTATATCCAATATTGGAAAGCTATTGGCTTTGACAGTCCAATGTTGACCAGCCAAAGCCAACGTATCACGAATATTGGAAAACCATTGGCTTTGATAGTCTATTATTGGACAATGTGATTCCAATATTGGGAAACATATGGCTCAGTTAGGCCCAGAGAGTTATTACAATAAAAGCTAGAGGTTCAGGTGGCGCTAGTGTGCTGTTGCATTTTGAAACAGACAGCAAGCAGTCAGAAATTGACTTCCGGTAATGCATTTCTATGGGAAAAAGCGATTGCATTTTCTCTCTGCGCTCAATCATAAGAGCAAATATCATGAATAACTTGTGCGTACCAGGCATATTGGAACAAATCGCAGTCACGCAGACGAAATAATTGGTCGGTTACAGCAATTTTATTTGAAATTCGTGGCATGAAAAACAGTGCTAAATCCGCTTCGTACGTGTATGTATGTGCACTGTCGGACACTGTTAGCGCGAACACGGCGTCAACGCTTTCCAGCATGGGGGATATACGTGCCAAACGAACGAAGGACCTTCTTAAATACAAAAGCGCAAAGGACAAGGACAGAACACAGAATGAACAGGACAAGCGCTTACTCACAACTGATTGTTTAATGAATGATAAAAGAAAGACGAAAATGAGAGGAGATTTACTAAATTAAAATGCCAATTCTATTCGCACGTAAAATGTATAAAAATTATTTGGTAAAAAATTAACAAAATTAAATTGAAAAAGAGACGGATAGAAAAATAAGAAGAAAGAAGGAAAAGCAGCCAGATTAAGAAAAAAGGTTGAGGTATCCTATCTCTTTCGCGGACAGTGAAATTGATGGTGTGCTGAACCACGTGTCTCCTTTCTCTATTATAGTTTTTGCCTCAAAAATTTCTCTGGCTCTCTTGCTCCGAAAGCGTTTGAGTACTTTCGTTTGATTGAACAGAGGAGTGCATTTACGGTCTCTGACATGTATGGCCAAGTGTCCTGACGGTGAAGCATGTAGGGAAAGATCATGCTCTCGTAGTCTTACATTTACGCAGCGCCCAGATTGACCGACGTACACTCTCCCACACGTGCATGGAATTTCGTAAACGATGTTGACATTGCAGTTGATGTACTTATGTGCGTGCTGGACTGAGCAGTGTTCTTGTCTTTCGTTCTGGGAGTTGATTTTTGGACACAGTTTTTTAAGTTTATCAGGAGCTGATGTTACGACTTGTATGTCATATTTAGACGCTATTCGTTTCAAGTTGTGTGATACTTTGTGTTGGTAGGGTATCACTGCCGGACG
This sequence comes from Ixodes ricinus, assembly GCA_037355805.1. NCBI lineage: Eukaryota > Metazoa > Arthropoda > Arachnida > Ixodida > Ixodidae > Ixodes > Ixodes ricinus. The sequence continues at coordinate 25,282 of JAZHYW010055811.1, read as the reverse complement.
GCGTGTCTTATCTCTTCTTCTTCTTTCCTTGTGAATGGTCAGGCTCTCTGCAACATCGAACATTAAAGAACTGGAATACCCCGATTCATGTAGTTTTTGAACTTGTGCCTCAAAACTCTGCTTGGCTGTGTGCTCGCATGATTTTCGCAGGGCTGCTATGAAGCTGCTTTTTACAATTCCTCTCTTGGTTATTTTAGAATGGGCCGAATCAAATGGTAGAAGTGATTTTTTGGACCGTGGTTTGTATGTCCAACATGTATGGTCGTCTTCAAAGGACAGCTGAAGATCCAGGAATTGAAGCTTGCTTTCATCTGGTAGCTCGTGGGTAAACCTTAGTCCCTGAGATTGAGTTAGGAACGTGGTGCAAATATTGTTTACCGTTGAGTCATTTTGTTCAGGTCGTTCATGTAGCAGGACAAGATAATCATCAACATATCTGAAGACACGTGATATCAGGTTTGCTGGAAGCTTCTGGGCTATGGTCTTGTCACATCGGGCTAAGAAGATGTCACACAGAACTGGTGCTACGCATGAGCCAATGCATATTCCTTAATTCTGGATATATGTGTTGTTGTTGAACGTCACTACAGTGGAGGTAAGGTAGAACTTCAGAAGCTCCATGAATATGACTCCACTGAGATACCGCACTGATTTTGGAAGGACACGGTTCCACACAGGACATGTGGAAAACCAAGAGAAGTGGCAAGAACTACGCAGTAACACTGGATAAGTAACTCCTTGTGCATGCAGACGATCAAAATTAATTGAAAGCCACGTAATATAGTCAGACTTGCAATAAATAAGTATTGCTTTATTCTTTCTGCTCATGAATATGTGCGAAGATGCTTGTTCTGGGTTCAAATCCTCACCCGCACTCTCCAAATATTTGCAAATAGCGAGAGCCAGAGAGCAGGTGCCCGATAAAAACTGCCCGACATAGGAAATAATAAAAAGACACGTTTCGTAGCTCACGTGCTCTATTTTTTGAGTTCGAATGTTTTTTTAACCGATCGTAAAGATGCACGACGGAGTCATTTTCATCCAATGACATGACGTGCATATTAGCAATATATAAGCACCACCGAAATGCTAGCAAACCTTGAACACACTCTAAATTCCTTTCAATCGTTAGTTTGCTTAGAGTCGTCGCTCGTTTTTACATACCTTCCTTGCAACTGAGGTTTGGGCCTGAAATTGAGCGAAGTTTTACATCGTTCAGTGGTAAAAAAAATGGTGTACCTCAAGCAATAGCCGCGTTTACATGAATGCGACTTAGTCGCATCGAATCCAGTTGTCGCATTCGATGCGGTCATGTAAACGGCATAATGCGCTAGAGAAGCGCATCGCATTCAAGTCGCCAGACAGAGGTGGATCGAGATGACGAGTGCGCATTCATTCAGCCCATGTAAACGGAGGTCGCATCGCATTTCGGAACGGGGAGGATTATGGGAAGGCGCTCGCTGCAGGAGCGAGTGAACAGCTGAGAACATGGCGGCGGCCAACTTCGTCGGCGGCGGCGGAGAGCGGTTCCGTGTGGTCGCCCGCAGTTCCTCCCGAGAAGAAACGCGAGCTTTTATTGACAAACTAAATGAGCGGGAATATCACTGAGCTGCTCGGAGAGGGCGGCCCTCGTCCGAGCCTTGCGAAATACGACTTGCGTGTCCAAGGGAGTGCCTAGAGGTTTCGGCGCAAACACGAACGACGCCGAGAGCTCCGAGCACTGCATGGTAGCGCAGAACGAGCAGCTCCTACCTCGGTGCCGTCCCTGGCAACGCCGGAGCCTTTCGGCCTCGGGGTCCGGTCGTGATTGGCAAGGTATGGCGAGACGAAGCGCGGTGGCGTCCTCAGAGCGGTTCACGACGATCTCGCTCGCCAGGCCGTGCGCACGCACGTCGCCTCTGATCCAGAGTGGCCCAGCGGCCCGACCTGGAGCCCAAGACGTTTGGGTTTTGATGTTTCTTCCGTCTCGTAACTCCTTGCACAGCATCGAAGACTGCGGGCACGATATTTATTTCAAGCTCGCCGAAAGCGTCGACGCCTTCACGAACCTCACGTGCGATGCACCGGAAAACGTGGTCACGTGATGCGGCCGGTGCCGGAAACGCAGCTTTAACTTTGAGCTTTGACACGGCGTGGCGCCACCTTCGCGTAGGGCTTGGTGCGCATTCATGTAAACGCTGCCGCGTCGGCTTCTTTCGGAGGACGATTGGAGTCGATGCGCTGAAGTCGTATTCATGTAAACGAGGCTAATGACACTTTCACAATACCAATAAAGGTACATATACTATTCGGTACAACCGAAATGACGAAAGTTATTCATGTTATTTGCCGGCGAAGAGACAAAATTCACGCGCGTTTTTCCATAGGAATACACAGGAAGGCTGGAAAAGTAGACTGGTTGCTGTCTGCTTCAATTTGCAACCGGAAGTCCCGTAGACACTAGCGCCAGCTGAGCCTCTAGCGTTTATTGTAATAACTCTATGGTTAGGCCATTGTTGAGCCATTCTTTGCCACATAAAATCCAATGTTGGCCCAATACTGTGTGTTGTCTGGGCTGCAGGGCTCCATACCGAACCTAGCCCTTCGGCTCGAGTCATAGATTATAATAAATTCATTGTCACAATCAAAACGAAGCGGTGATGCAGGCGAGTTGGTACATTCTTACAACTTCGTAATGCAGTGGGCAATAGACAAGGACAGAAAAAGCTGTAGACAAATCGAGAGCTGCGCTCGTCCTACCTACTGCCTCCTATGTCCTCGTGTTTTTTTTTTCTGCGCATCGCATCTCGAAGTAGCAAACGAAATACATAATTTGAAAGATCATCCCTTAGTACGCAATACCAATTTGCACGGGGCGGTTCGACGTTGCAAAAAAACTCAAATGCGGCACTACAGTTAGGCTCATTAAACACAGGTGGGACACTTTTCTCGTGGCAAAACTTTTAATAATACCAAAAACGCTTTTTATTGTTTTTTTGTACGCTTTGAAACTCGGTAAAAAGACCTTATCAAGAGTAAAATGACAAAAGGAAAGGAACGCAAGTGATTTGTTTCAAATTATCCACAAGTGTATTATACGGTTATATACAACACCCAACCAAATCCGCTAAAAAGTGTACCAAAATGAAACTGCTCTGTTGACCGCGAATAAAACTGCGAAGCAGGCTTCAACTCTTCACGCCTCGGATAAGAAACCATAAGGCAAATAACCATACCAAAGGCGGTTTAAGCACCACAGCAATCGTAGACAAAACAAACCGACAGGAACACAGCAAACGTCCGTCGCCAAAAGGTTCGTGCGGGTAAAGCGGGTACTTAGGATGAGAACAAGGAACTCCGAACATGCAGTCCGAGATTACTGAGATAATACAGCACCATCACAAGTAAAGCTGTTAGAAATACTCAACGTCAAAAAGCACAGGCGCATCACGCACCGGAGTCGCCCGGCTCAAATGCAAAATCGGCGGTCACTTCCGTGTGGGGAACAGAACCCTTTATGCCCCTCTACCTTGTTAATCTCCCGATGACGGCGTATCTGTACCAGCCGCCTAACGTCATTTTTATTTAAATGTTTTTATGTCCTGAGAAATTAATTGTGTTTTGTGTATGTTTAGACAGCTGGAAGTTAGTTATCCCCAATGGGCGTCTGGTCTCTCATCTGTAGACGAGACAACAGACACTACCACGCAGTAGTGATACACGACTGCGTGTCCGTACCATGCTGATCCAGATCAAGACGGGCGGGGGTGTGCACTGAGCACAGGGTGCCTGGGTTCTGCAGCGCGAGCTTTCGCTCCACGCACTCCGAGCTGCGGTGAGTTAATTAAGGTGCACCTCACCCTTGGTTACTGTGATTCTGAACCCACAGATGGCGGTGGGATCGCCTTCCAGGCCTGTACATCAAGGCGAGAAATCGTGAGTGGCGGCGCTTCGATGCAGTGGGGCATTTTTCTATATCCTGAATTTGACATCCCTGGTCCTTCGCTTGTTTTCTCTGCACGAGCTTCCTTTGAAACGCGCACGGCTGCGCCAGTTCTCGTGCAAGCAGGCCAGTTGCCTACGCTCCGAGCTCACGTCTCCAGCAAATGTGATCAGAACAAAACACAAAAATCGTCGTGAGCCAAATGTCGAGACACATGCACAACAAAACAACCGACGCGTTGAAAAATATAAAATTGCCTGTGCGCCGTGTGCACCCGCGGGGATTTCGGAGGCTAATTACAGATATTTCAATGTGATCAGATTTATATGACGGGCCGGCCCTTTTGTCGTGCATGTGTTTGGGTCTTTGTGGATTGCCATTAGAACATGATGACGTGTTAAACTTGGGTTTCCAAAACTCTATCTTGAGTAATTAAATATCTCAAAAATCAAAACAAATGAACTATTTTTTGGGCGGTCAGGTGTCTCATTTAGGTTGCTGAGGTTTATTTTAACCAAAACCACGAGACTGGAAAACACAAAAAATGACACTCAGGTTAAGATATTGAGATTGGTACACCCAAAGTAGGACTGGTGCGGGAGTCATAATAAAAACATGCTAAGGTTAAAAATTAACTTGCAGCAATAAAATGATACGAATTAATGTTATTACGAGTTCAGTGATAAATTTAATGACTGGCCAGGCAAACTTCCGGGTCTGTGGATAGCTTCTGCACAGAGTTTAAGCAATGTACCAGTCTTAATTTGGGTGATTTATACGCGCAAGAAGTCGGTGTGAGAAAATGAAAAAGATGCAAACGGGTACAGTTTGGCGTTGTATAAAATATATAAGACTAAGCACGCACATGGTACGTCGATTAAGGCTGAAACAGCCCTACATTTTGCACTAGCGTTGAGCGTATCAAAAGTTAAGGGTGCATCGAAAGCTAAAACTTGTACACGATATACTGCTCAGGCCGTTATGTTTGAATGTTCATAGTACTTTATTACCCTCAGATCTGGTGCAAGTTGTCTCCTGACTGCTTACAACAAAAAGAAAGAAACATTCTAACTCTGGGTTGATATAAAAACTCCACTTGCTGAAAGCTAGTAATCATCTCGGCGAGAGATTATGAGTATTCACTGCATGTCAACGGTTGCGTGCCTAGAACGAGTTTTTCCCACGTGATCTTATACAATCGCAATTGTTCTTGACAAACAACATTGTTTACTCACGCAAGTGGTTACATGTGAAGTTTAGAATATGTTGTATTGATTGTGTCACACGTGGAAAGTAGCATAGGTCTTTTTTTACAATCCGCGAAATAGAACGATCCGGGTTACCTTGGTCTCTAATGCAAGTAGCGCACAAAAGAACACGAGCTGAATCGCAGTGGGAAACGAAAACAATAATGATAAACTATAGTCGGTGACAAGCTCCTCCCACCTCTTTCCACCTTAGCAGAGTGAACGCTGGAGAGGAGGTCGCCTCCTCTACACCGTTCGCCCTGTCAAAGTGGAAAGAGGTGGGAGGAGCTTCCACTTCGTTCTTGACCTGTCACCGACTATAGTGTGCAATCGCATGAAACCTGAGGGCTATGCACATTCGCAGAAGGTAACCTTCGTTTCACTAAATGCATTACCAGTAAAGTATTTGGTTTTATCGTGCGAGCGAAGCGGCCGGAACCTGCAAGCGCGAGAATGCTGCCCTGAACTACTCTTCCAGTGAACAAGCGCACCGTTCAAACGCATGGAGCTCGCTTTTATGGCATTTGGTGAGCTCCAACCTTTTAAAACACATTATATTGAATTTTATTATTTCTTTTCTTTTTATTAAATTGGCAATGCAACGATTTTCAGACTTTGGCCAATTAACTGCGGAAGTTAATCTGCGTCATTTATAAAACCAAAAAGAGAAAACCGCATTTTCTTCCGAGCGCTAGTTCTTATTTAAAAAAAATGAAAGCCGTTTACAACTCCCTGTAACGCCGAACTAGAGCGCAGCTCTTGAGGAGGAGGGCAAGGCACAGGGGGGGTCACGTGACCTCGGGGGGGGGTCACGTGACCTCGAGGAGGGGGGCGGAGAAAATTTTCCGCTAGATTTAGCGGGAAAATTTCCCGCTAAATATAGCAGGTAAAATTTTCCGCTAAAATTAGCGGGAAAATTTTCCGCTAAACTTAGCGGGGAAAGTTTTCCGCTAAATTTTGCGGGAAAATTTTCCGCTAGATTTAGCGGGGAAAGGTTTCCGCTAGATTTAGCAGGAAAATTTTCCGCTAGATTAGCGGTAAAAATTTTCCACTAGATTTATCGGGGAAAATTTTCCGCCAGATTTAGTGGGAAAAAATTCACCGTTAAATATAGCGGGCAAATTTCCCTGCTAAATTTAGCGGGGAAATTTACCCATCATGCGACCGGGCTGTTACGCCGACGCGCGACGGCGACGGCGACGGCGACGCCGCTCAAGCTGGAAACTGGCGCCAAAGAGCTGCGCTCTAAAAATGAAGCAAATCGAAGGTCGAAGTGGCTTCAACTCTCCCCTCGACTTTCGAGTGACATACTCCGGAGGTTCACGTGGTTTCCCCTTGGGCACTCACTCTCTTGGAACCTCAACCGCTTCCTCCGCCACTGACGACTTTGAAAGGATTAGCCTCGTCGAAGGTCGCGGCGAGCGATGGACACAAAGCGACTGGTTCGTCACGGGGCTGACGGCGAGTGTAGCAGCGGAGGGGGATAGGTTTTGTTGACTTCCGCGTACCCCCCGAGACGGTGCTCATTTTAGTTCCCGTAACCTCGACAGGCGGCTGCAGATCAGCAAATAGTTCGTTTTTTGCTTTGCGATTACGCAGCAGAATAGCAGTTTTTCGGGTAAAGGTGACGCGTTTTGGTCCCTTGGGCTTGCATCAACAATATAAAAATGCAAACTGCCAATTCTTTCCACATTAAAATCGTTGTACTGCCCCTTTAAGATGGCTGCACCCAGAACTGGGCCAGATCAGATTGGACGGATCACGGGGGTTGTGTTCCAATGTTACTCGAATGGATCCGAGTCATTCCGGTGGATTAAGTCACGTGACAAGACAGATACAGAAATGCTGGACGCGGTTCGGTTTTCGAACGCAACGGGTACCGGACCTTTACCCAAGAGTGAGATAGAGTAAATTTTGGAACACGGCCGCCTGGATGGGGACCGAACCGAGCGAGCAGGTGAGAGATGGCCGAGCACGGCTGGCGCGGCGACGGCGGTGCGAGAGAGGTGCGAGTAGCATTGAACCGCGATGATCGTGCTGTGGGGGAAGGGTAAATTTCCATGAGTGCCATGTTTGGCTCTGCAGACGATGAACATATAGGACCGGGCATGCACGTATCGCACAAGATCTGATCAGGTATTGGCACCGACGCGTGGATCCGATCCGAGAAAGAACGCGCGAGAGCTCTTACGCATTCCTTCTCGGCTTCCACTTGCAGATAGTACTCTATATGCCCTGCGTACCTATTCCGCTGGTCGAGTGCAGCGAGAATGCAAAACTTTCATGCGAGATATCCACGCAATGTTTGACATATGCGATCGATTCTCTCGGATCGGTGCCCATACCTCGTCAGATCTTGTGCGATCCCTGCCCACCCGGTCCTATTTGTTCATCGTCTGCCTAGCCAAACATGGCACGCATGGAGATTTACTGTTCTCCTACAGCACGATCATCGCGGTTCAGTGCGACTCGCACCGCCGTCGCCGCGCCAGCCGCGCTCGGCCCGTAGGCTCGGCCAGCTCGCACTTGCTCGCTCGGCTCGGTCGCCCGGTGCTCGGTCCACATCCGGGCGGCCGTGTTCTAAAATTTACTACATCTCACATTCGAGTAAAGGTCTCGTACCTGTTGCGTTCGAAAACCTACCCACGTCCAGAATTGCTGTATCGGTCTTGTCACGTGGCTTGATCCACCGGAATAACTATGATCCATTCGAGTAAGATCGCAACACAACCCCAGGTGTCCCGTCTGCTGACAGTGATCTGGTCAATCTGGATCTGGCCTACCTCTGGGCGCAGCCATCTTAACGTCACGTGATCACTAATGTGGCAAACAGACAAGATCGCGAAACCAGGGGCGGGGGGGGGGGGAGTGCCATTTCCGCTGCAGGCCGTGGATTCCGGTTTACCGCTGTAAGGTAATACTCAAGCTCGTTGGGTCCTCCTGCAGGTTGGCAGCCTCGAGGTTCAGATGTTGGTGGACATAGTAGCTCGAGGCATTTGAAAGAAATTAGGATCAGTTGTTAGTAGCCAGAAGTATACTGTATATATTGTTCACTGCTTAGTATTACGTGAAATTTAGGAGTGTAGTCTGGTAATATGAAAAATTATATATATTAGGGGTGGGCATAGATTAAACCTTTTAACATGGTTAATCGCAACCCTTTAATATTTCAATCATCGATTAGTTGGCTGCATTGATTTTTAAAGATAATAGTTTAAAAAATAAAAAGGAACGGGCCAAGTATTGGCCATGCTGACAAAGCTGAAGTACACAATGTGTGCGCGCTAAGATTGCGTTGGGGCTACAGATTTCACATCGAAGCCAGTTTATTATTATTATGTAAGTCAGTTTACAACGACACGAAAGATCCTGGCAAAGAAGAGGGAGGAGATGGGGCACGGACGACGACACGAATGATCCTGGGAAAGGGGAGCGGAGGGGAGAAGTGGAGGGAGAGGAGCGAGTTTTACACGGACGACGACAAGAAAGATTCTGGGAAGAGAGGGAGGGGAGAGAGAGAGAGAGAGATAGAGAGAGAGATAAGGCTCCCCGTCATAGTCCAAGATTTTAGCGGTCCATCATTGCAAGCAACCATTGCAGATTTTTCGCGTGAGCTAGCCCTATAACACATCCTGTTTTAATAGGCATTTTGCTTTTACTTGAAGAATTTTCGAATAAATCGTATAAAATAAAAAAAACACGCGCCAGTAACGATTTTGCAGACTCTAATTGATCTGAAAAACCCTGAATTTTGCGACGGCCAGTTGCACGAACTCAGCTGGTTTTGTATTTTCCTGGAAACCTCGGGCAAGTTGTCTTTTTCTATACTTTTTGATTCTTACTTTTGTTCGTAAACGTCCCAAAAAGGTGACTTTCGCCCCTAACCAAAAAAACGAGGCAGCCTCCCCATCATACAAGTTCTTGATACTGACGGCAGTTTAAAAACAGAACAAACAAAGTTTTGTTTAAGCATTAGAGAATGCACATGATAAACACTATTTAAGGGCACGTCTACACCCGATATATAAATTTTGAAGATAACTAAAACATATAGCTTACTTTTCACTGCTGCCACCTTCCTTGGAGTCAGGGCTTCTTTGGCTACAGCTCCAACTTTGCCAGGAGATAGCTAGCTGTGCCCATGACGCTGCGTTGCTGCAGTTCCTCGACAGACCAGATACACCTCATTACATACTTTGTAGACCTTTGATCACTCAGAAGCTTCAGGCGGTGTCTCAACTTTGTTTCCGACATATTTATTTATTTATTTATTTTCTTTATTTCCTAATACTATCAGTCCGCAGCGGGGGCAATGATAGGGGTGAGTACCAAAAACAACAGACAACGTAATAGACATGCAGAACACAATGACAAAAATGAAGGACTATACGACACCTAATACTCATATCACATGGCACAAGTGAACAACCAAAGTAATGACATGAGGTGTATTATTTACATGGCAGACACTTCACAAAATCCAAAACCGTTTGGGGTATACCAACGCTTTCAGGCAGTTTATTTTACTCCCTTATCATCCGAGGGAAATACGAATTCTTGAAACATTCTTTGGTGAATCAGTACTCTCCGATTGTTTTAGTATGCTTATTACGTGTGATTTTAGATAGATGGGATTTGATGAATCTGTGTTTATCAATCTGCAGTGTACCATCTAAAATGACGAAAAGCATTTTTAAACGCTTATTTTTCTCCTCTCTAATAAGGAGAGACTTGCCTAAGAATACAGATTAGTTGGTGAATCCCATGTTTAGTACTTCGAAAAATGAAACGTAGTGCCATTCTTTGAATATTTTATAATTTCAGGAATAAACCTTCTGTGTGAAGATCCCAAGCTTCACTATCTTATTAGAATTTTATAAGCTAGCAGGTTAGTTTCAGTGGTTGTCGTTTTTAATGATCATCTTAGTGACCAGAGTTTAGCTGTGGCTTTAGGTAGATATAATCTCCGAGATGAATCTGTAACAAAAGGCAGGCTATAATAAGGAAATATTCTATTCAGAAAGCAGGATTTTCCAAAAATCATTTCGTTATATATGGTCGGTCTTAGAATATGAGATACCTTAAAACATCTCATGTCCTGAAGAAGGGCATTGGGGAATTTGAGTCTTCAATCTTGCAGAAAGCGGACACATGCGAGACGCAGCATTAACCTCTAGGTAGACATGTACGAACTGCTTTCTGCCGGAAAGAATACTCAAAATTCCTCATTGCCCTTCTGTCTATGCCGTTTTCCTCTCGCCCAAAAGGAGCAGTCTAGAAGCTAACTTCAACCGAAAGGAGGAGGACTTTCCTCCGAGTTTGTGCTCTTGCATTCTCTCTGCTTCTTCGGTGGCCCTTAAGGAGTCGACAGTTCTTCCCGTTTAACTAGCTACCATCAAATGCACTAGTACTGTAAAATATCGAGCAAGAGCCCCTCTCAAATTTAAAGAGAGGGAGCCCTTCCTCGGTTTCGCCGATACATGTAGCAGAGTTGCGTCAATGGCGCATTTTGACGCAAATAGCGCAGCAGCTCCGTCACTGTGAGCACTAGGAGGCATGTGGCCTTAAGCCTTCACTATTTGATCATCGTGGTAGAATGTGCCTCAATTTATTTTTAAAGTATCTGGGAGTTAAATATGGCTTCCCATTAAACTTGGTGGCTCGTTAAAATTGCGCAAGCAAAAAAGAGATCAAACTTGGCGCACATCATTACTTTGTCGAGTAAAAGAATCAAAGTCGTGTTCGTGCTAACTGCATAGCTCAGAATACATTCGCAGACCAATGATGTTCAAGCTCACATACTTCTTCTTATCAGTAATCATTCACATTCGGAGCAGTTTCGCACCCCAGGTAGATTTGTTTGGTCTTTCGACGTCTCTACGAACAGTATGTCAAACTGATACATCCTCCTTAACAATTGTCAACAGGACGCCTAGTTCTGGGCTGTCACAGCGCCAGTGGTATTTGCAGTCTGCCATCGTCTCCGAACCGTCATTGCGAGGTCACATTGTGGATTCCTCCTCACAAGTGTGGTGCAGTAATTACACTCTTCTCCTTGCGACTATGTCAGACCAAGAATAACTAAAGGTAGTTAATATTACAGCCTCCACGGGAAAATAGCGGTTTGTTCGAAGTCATCCGTCAAGATAAGGGTAACCGATGTTCCATCTCACAATTGCTTGCTACGTTGTTATGAATTATTTATTTTATTTCACATACTATTTGTCTTGTGTTTAGGACTCTTATTGGAGTGGGGAAAGAACATTTCAAACAAAATATGCAGGGGTGAAACAACAAAGTCACTTGCATTCGTGCATACAGATCTAAATTTCAGGAAGCGCGCTCAATGTAGAAAAACATTCTTCAGGTTGGCTGCAAGACACAACACTTTCGGGCAGTGCATTCCACTCGCGTATTGTGTGTGGAAAAAACGAATTTTTAAAACACTCTTTATTGTATCTGTATTCTTGTAGATGCCGACTGTGCTTATTTCTTGAAATTCTGGACTGGTGAGGTGTAACATATGATGCTGTGTCGATATAAAGAAGATCAGTAAGAACCATATAAAGAAGTTTTAGACGCTTAGTTCTTCTCCTGCTGGTAAGCAACGGTAGACCGGCTTGAGAACAAAGCTGTGTGGGCGACTGAAGTCGGTGGTATCTAGAGAATATAAAGCGCACAGCAAGGCGTTGAACACTTTCCAATTCCTGTTCAAGATAGATTAGGTGAGGGTCCCATACTTCTGAAGCATATTCAAGTAAGGGTCTCGCCAACGTTTTATACGTTAAAAGCCTCGTTTCAACGGACGCATGTCTAAGGGATCTGCGGAGAAAACCCAACCTACAATTAGTCTTTTTGACTATATTGTGGACGTGCGTATTCCATCTAAGGTCGTTTGCTATAGTGACACCTATGATATTTATATTCTTCCACACGAGTTAACCAGGTACCATTAAAATTGTAGGAAAACACTAGTGGTTGATGTTTGTGGGTGATGGTCATGCACACTGTCTTTTTAAGGTTCAAAGACATTTGCCACGTGGCACAGCATTCACCTAGTTTGGCCAAAGAACGGTTTAGTTTTTCTTGATCGGAGACCGTCTGGACTTCAGTAAATACTAAACAATCGTCTGCAAATAGTCTAGCGTGCACATCTTCATCACATATTAAGTCGTTTATAAATATTAGAAAACAGTAATGGCCCCAACACGGATCCTTGGGGAACCCCTGATGTCACGTCACACACGTCAGAGTGAGCGTTCTGAATGCTTAACAAACAGTCCATGTTTATTTAAAAAGGAATCAATTCACCCAAGCAAGAGCTGTTCTAGCGCGCAGCTCTTAGGCGCCCGTTTCCGGCTTGAGTGGCGTCGCCGTCGGCATCGGCGTCGGCGTCGCCGCAACCGCGCGGTGCATTATGGGAAATGTCCCATAATGCACCGCGCGAACCGCCCCTTCCCGGGGTCACGTGACCTCGTGGGGGGGGGGGTGTCACGGGACCCAAGGTCACGTGGCCCGCCCAGGTCACGTGACCTCCCAAGTCATATGACCCCAGGTCACGTGACCCCCCCCGAGGTCGGGGCCGGTCACGTGACCCCCAGATCACCCGTGACCCCCCTTCCAAGGTCACGTGACCCCCCGGAGGAGATTGAAGAATGAGGGGAAGAGGAGGAGGAGAAGGAGGAGCAGGAGGACGGGTATACCTTCCCCAAGTACCCTTCCCTCCTCCTGCTCAAGAGCTGCGCTCCATTCTGGCGTTACAGGGAGTTGTAAACGGCTTTCACTTTTTTAATCAATCGTAATTTGATCATTAACTTCTGATGGCTTACTTTATCGAAGGCTTTCTTAAAATCTAGAAAGACGACATCTACCCGACTCTCTGGCGTCTAAAACGCGTGTGATAAATAATGTACGACTTCAGTTAGCCCATACAAAAATGTCCTATGGTCGGGTATAGAAAATTCTGTATGGTCGGCTTTAGCTATTTGACCCAATTAGCTAAAATATTCTATGGCTGTCTTTGGCATTTTTTTATGGTCGCCTTTATGGGCCTCTTTAGCTTTGTCTATGGCCCTATCACTGTCCATCCATAGCGCTCTCTAGATATCGTAATGGCTGGCTAAAGACTTCTGTATGGCTTACCCTACGGCCCTCTTAAGCCGACATGCTATAGCTGTCTATAGCTTCTCCTTCGGTTGCTTTAGCCATTTATAGCTTCTTGCGTGCCCTGCTAACGAAAGTTCTGTGGGTCACCCTATGGCTCTCTTTAGCCAGCATGCTGTAGCTAGCTATGCGTTTTCTTTGGTGTCTTTAGCCATTTATATGGTATGCTAAAAAAATGTTGTATGGTTCATGTGGCTGATGACGTCCTCCGCGTGAGTTCCGCTCGCTCGCGGGCGAAAATGGCTGCATCCCAGAACGGCGAGTTCGGAATTCGCTCCGTCCTCATTGCAGCGCGGGCAATGGCTGTCTCTGTCCCCGCGCCAGCAGGCCAGGTAAGCAGGCTGGACCATTCGGATTCATTTTCATAATCCAGTGCAAGTGAAAATGAACCTTTCAGCAGCCCGATTTGGAACAGCTATGTTAGTAATACAACCGCCTGTGTACATGCAGCTTCAGATATCCTCTACCACAGTGGTTGCGAGTTGTATAGCGGACGACAGACTGGGGAGGCAGGAAGGGGGTAACAACAGCAGGATCTTTTCACTTCTAGGCGTTGCTTTGCGTAAAGGCTAAGCGAGCGACGGTGGCAACGACAAGAGTCAGCGACGAGCGACGGAGATTTCCCACCGTCGCTCGTCGCGTCGCCCGGTTTTTGATTTCTAGAAATCGTCGCACATCGCCTTGGTCGCTCGCTCCCGTCGCTTTCATGCGGTTTGCCTCGTCGCGCGAGTTACCGAGCGACAGCGAAGCGGATCGTCGTCGCTCGTATCGTCGCTCGCCAAATCGCTTACATGCGGTTTATACTTAATTGCCGCGAGACTGGCACCACATGTACGATTGGCACACGCTTCCATATTCCCTCTCGTACTATGTATGATAGCGCATATTTTTTTATTCGTGGCATTCGTTACATACCGTTTTAGAACAGGCGGGTACAAATAAATCTGCCATGGTTCTAATTACTGATGTTTATTCTTATTTCAGATGGCTTGGGGTACTATGTTAGCCACCACTGGAACCCCGACACTCCAGAAGATATGGAGAATCTCGCCAACTGGCTGGAACACATGAATAATATCATGACAAATTTTTTTATTTGTACGAATGTTTTTATGTTCTATTTTTGCGGGTCTGAAGCCTATGTATGTTTATTTTTGTTTGGTGGAAATAATGTGAATTTTGATGGTTTACGACCTGTGTTGTCAATATGACCAGTTAAACTGGTTTAACTGCATGGAGTGGACCGGTGTACACAGTTGTACACTATTATCACGTATACACATTTTCATAGTAAGACCGGTATGTCAGTTTCAGTTTGTCCAGTTCAACCAATTTAAACCAGTGTCAATAATCCTGTTTGAACTGGCCCAGTTTGCAAAATTTTTCAATAGGGTAACCAGTCGACAAAAAATGTATTTTAATTCTAAATTACTACACAATTGGTCAGCAGAATTACTATGTCCCGTTTTTATCCCGTATTAACCGATGCTACGGTCTCTTCCAGTCAATCCATCGCTCAAAGCATGCCATGTTACTTTGTGCTCTAAACAGTGCTCTTCCAGCCTGAAAATCAGGTTGCACCTTCCCAGCGCTGCTTGAGACTCCGATGCCTTGTAGCGCCCACTGAGCTCCATTTTAGTTTGAAATTCGCTGGACAATAACTTGTTAAATGGGAAACCTGGAGAACCCATTCCTAGGTAAAAAAGAAAGATTTGGGCTTTCTTTTTAAAACGGCATTTACATTTCTTTAACAGGAGCGCGTGCCGCCGTACACGCCAACCGTGAAAGTTGCAAAACACGTTATTGCTTGTGCAACCAAAATCGCCGCATGATGACTTTGGTGTATTGGAGATGTGAAGATCACCGCGAATTTCCGGAGCACATGGAATAAAAATATTAACAAGGAATTGCAACACAATATTTAACCACGCGACGCTAATTAGCACTTTAATTGTTATAGGGCAGTAAATTTCTAGAACTCTATGATTGGGAGTCGGATAATTGTTTATAGACGCTTTGCAGCAGCTGTGCATGGGCGCCGCCATAACTGACCTTCAGTTTTTGTTTCCCCTTATTACGTTTACTTCACTTCATTATTACCATAGCAGGCCATGTTATTGCCATCTCAGATTTTATTCTGTCTTTCTCCCCAGCATTGGCCTTTGTGGAGGCTCGTCCACACCAATTTCAGTGGCTCGGTATCTCGGTAAAACAAGAGAAGGTCAGCAATGGCGGCTGTATTCTGGCGCGTGTGAAAGCGTCTATACTGATATTCTTTGAGACTGGTCGCATAGAAGCCACCTTGAATGAATACATATTTTTTTATTTATTTCAAAAGATTTAAAAACAATTCAAACGCAGCCCTGCTAATAACATTAGTTTCCTTGTTGGTATTTGAAGGCACATGTTTGCCATAGCTCGATTTTTTAATCATGTGATTAATTGTACAATATTTATTCAGATTGCTTACTTTTCTTTTCTAATATTAACGTTAGGGGTCAACATTTTATTTCTCATTCTCAGTATTGTAATCAGATGAACGAGAGCTTTATCGAATAATTTGTTTTGACCTGTTTTATGAACAAAATTAATTGTGGTGAAGGAGGAAATGACAGAACTCGTGGCAGAGCTTACTCAACACTTATTCAACTAAACATTTTATCTACGACTATAATAGCTTGCTCTAGTACTCCAAGAGAGATTATAATAGAAAAGTTACTTGTAAGGTGTGTTTTTTTTTAAATTTGTTTCAACAAATTAAAAAACCGTTAAGTAGCCATTCAAAGTAACCGCCATAAAACCGAAGACTTAATGCCGTCCCGCCCCCCTTTCTTCCCGCCAAACCTCCCTGTCTCCTGAATCGAACACTCGAAAAACCTTTGGGTAGGAAACTATCAGAAAGCAGTAGTTGAGTACAAAGGACAAACCAAATGTGCCACCGTGTCGGCATAAACATGTTTGCTTCATCATAGATTATCTTTTTGCACTATCGCAAATGTTTACAGTCAGCCCCAGTTTGATGTATTACATGAGCCAATTGGTTTTTTTTTATGATGGTTAAACCATAACACTTTGAATTATGCTACATAAACTAAATTAGTGTGATGCAGCTCTTGTTAATTAACAAAACGTGAGGGCGCAAGCGAGCTGGTGTGAGTTCATAATTGTAGAATTAAGCGAGGCTGCTGTGACGACAGAAAGACAGAGAGGAAGGTGGAAAGAAGTCTCGACTACTTTTAAGGCCCACTCAGGCCCGTTTTCTAACGTTAGGTCAAGTAACGAAAGCTTACGTACAGGTCACCGATACTTTTGAAGTTAAAGCAAGTAGGCGGGCGACCTGGTTAAGGATAGACATTGTAACCCTGGAGCGAGGGGACAAAAAACGACGGACAGAAAAGAAACTCCGAAAGCAGCTAAGGAGTTATTTACCTCAGGTAACGTGCGTCTTCTTGTGGGTTTGTGGGCCCACTTAAGGAGGTGTTCTGAAGAATAGATCTTTAGCTGCGTTCGGGGTTTCGTGTCTGTCCGTCCTTTTTTGTCCCCTCGCTCCAGGGTTGCCATGTCTAACCGGGACTTCCGTGCATTCACATTAAGCGTGGCTTCCGGTTCAAGGACGCAACATTTCAGACACGAATGTTTCGCTGACTTATTCGCCCTTTTTTGTTTGGCAACAATCTCAGTGGCGCCATCTATTGGGTAGATTAGGCACACTTCCGCTTCACGTATGTTTTATATATTTTTTTTTACTCATCCCTCTTTTATGATAAGAGTGAACTAAGTCCGACAGTGCTATAAGTGGCCATCTGCAAAAAAAATAGCGCGTATATTTGATTCCGCCAATACTGCGAAACCCGCCGTCCAGTTCAGAGACGGAAGTAGTTGGGGGCGGGTTGCGCACTGGCGCCACCACGTTCGAGCTCACGCGAGGAAGGGCGAATACGTAATGTAACCTATACAACAATTTAAAATCCCCGCTACATTGAGCTGTGGAAAATATACGTCACGTGACACACCTGATTCTCAGTTTCCGTCCCTCTCCTTCCTTCCCTCCTCCCCCTAAGTGTGCTCTCCCCACCTCTTCCTTGCCTCCCTCTCTCCCACCTTCCTCCAATTCCCTCCCTATTCCTCCCTCTCACCTCACTTTCTCTCCTCCTCCTACGGAGCCCTCCCTCCTTTTTATTTCCTCACCTTTCCTTACCTTAAAAAAGCCCTGACAAGAAAAGAAGTTTAAAAAAAAACAATTTGGGTGGGACACGCATGTCAAGAAATAAATTATAAGCAAAAAAAGTTTAAAGAAGTATTGACGGCGAGAGATTTATTTGAAATTCTGCGTGCAAAGTCCATGACGTCACGGAATGGTCATTCGCTCTTTCGACCTCAACATGAAGACGAAGCCGATCCACCTCTCATCCACGCGATCGAAATGCCGAGAGAGAAAGCAAGTGGGAAAGAGGTGACTACCGACTAAATCGCGTCTCGCGCCGCCAACATTGCTCTAAAGACTCTTTTTTTTTCTTTCGCTTAAAATAAATTTTTTGACACGCTTGTCTCAACTAGACTGTTTAAATAAAACGCATTTTCTTCTTTACAGGAACCCTTTAAGAGCCTCTCTGTGAACCATTAGATCAAGGGGTACATCAAATTCACTCAAATTCCTTTGAATAAAATTCACACAAAATAGGATGAGGCCAAGAGGAAGAAAATGAAAACATGATTTACAGACATTATTAAGAAAACTTAGCAACCCTCTGTGTTAAACTAATGTAATTTCTTGTCATCAAGCTTGAAGGCCGAACTGTTCTCCCCCTCTCCCAATCTCCCTCCTCACCCACTCCCCAGTTGCCTCCCTTCCCCCTTTCCCATCTTCCCTGTTCACGTGACGTACCAATTCAATTTCTCCAAAATTCATAGATATATGGGCTCTCCACTCGCGGAACGACTGTTTAATCTCTTCTTTTTGTATACAGCATTTCATAAATATTAGGACTTTAAAAATAAAGATCGCCGCCAATTTTCTTTTTATTGTAGTAAAATAAACTTCAAGCGTATATTCTTGTTTAAAAATTCAGGGAACTTCGGTACTCTTTGAGTATTGCTTATTTTCGATGCTGCATACGTTTATAAAAGTTTAGATTATATACCCCTAAAATTAAAAAAAAAATCAATTAAAATGAAAGACGTTTACAATCCCCTGGCAACGACGAATTAGAGCGCAGCTCTTGAGGAGGAGGAGGGGAAGGTACTGGGAGGGAGGCTGTGCCCTCCTCCTCTCCTGCTCGCCTCCCATCTAGGGAAAAATTTTCAGCTAATTTTTTCCGCTAAATTTAGCGGGGAATTTTTTCCGCTAACTTTAGCGGGTAAATATTTTTCGCTAAATTTAGCAGGGAACTTTTTTCTGCTAAATTTGGCGGGAAACTTTTTCCGCTCATTTTGGTGGGGAAGTTTTCCCGCTAAATTTAGCGGGGAAATTTACCCATAATGCACCGCGCGTTTACGCCGACGGCGACGGTGACGGCGACGCCGCTCAAGCCGGAAACGGGCGGCTAAGAGCTGCGGTCTAAAAACTACTTTAACCGGTCGGCATATTCTCTCAATATAAAACATGCACCTAGATTAATACCTATTGATACTTGAACAATATCAGAATCAGTTTATTCACTTTTTTAATATATAATCAGCTTTGCATAAGCTTGACCGGTGTAACTTGAAACCTCTCGGACTTTACCCCACGATCTTTTTTCCGTAACGAGTAAGTGCTTCGCAACTTTAGCGGTAGGGATCACTGGAATAATGCAATCCTGTTGAAAAAAGAAAAGAACAGAGTAAAAATTATGCGTACATGTCAATGGCACCTGTCCATGGTACACGAAATCGGGGCAACGATTTGAAAGTTCAGATGCTTCCATTCGTCTTCTCTTTGCGCCCCGCGTGTCTCTGTTTACCCGCCGAATGCAACCACGTGCTTTCTGTTTTCCCCCGACTTGAACCAACGACGGCACGGGCGTGTCTTCCTCGTCAATCGGCGGTCCTTGCGTGTTCGCCGTCTTGCCCTTCGATTGGAGCGCTCGCTCTCCACGCTCCCTATGCGCCAAAGACGCCTTTTGGGGACACTTGTTCACTGTACGGTCAAGGACAGCTTAAGTGGGGCCACTCCCGATCATCAGATTATTGCCTCGCAAACAATGCCATCGCAGAATTACTAAGAACGTCGAAGAACGAATGTTGAAGTAAGAATCGTGAACACAGTAGGCCGCGCCCTGTGTTTCTGATGGTGTAAGTGATCATATTTAGCAAGAATTCTTTCCTCCAGCGGGAAATTTAGGTATTCATATTGGCCATCCAACGCTGACACATTGGTCAAGCTAAGCCTCTAATCAAAACCTCTTTTCTGAAATATCTAAGAGCTTTTTTCGTAGTAATATTGCACTTGCATTCGGCAACTTCTATATTATTTTTTTTCATTTACTCCGATGTAATGTATTCAAAGTTACGGAAATCTCGAGTAGTGCAGGATCTGTGTTTTCTAGCATACAGGTAGAAACTGAGGGAAAGGTAAAGACTAAAGTGCGCGCGGACGTCAGAACATCGAGCGCTGGTTGGAACATCGAGCTCCGGCGTTCGTGTTGGACCGTGTCTCGAAAATGAACGCCAGCATCCGGCGTTCGCCGTTCGCGTTCTGAACTTGTTCGAAGAGTGAGTAGAAAGAAAGGCTGCTAATTTTGCGTCCATCGACTAATCATTCCAACCAGAGCTTTGCGTTCTAACGTTCTCTCTCAGTTTCTTCTCATATTCTCCGAGCGAATGACGCCATAGGCTCTCCTTCAGTCATACAGTTTCGAAACATGGAACGCGTAATAGCGAGTTCGTTTCACGGCACTCGTGTCCACGCGTGCCCACTCGCGGCGTAAAGCGAGTTCGTTTCGGCAGGCACTCCACGAGTGGTTGCACTCTCCTGGTTCGTTTCAGCGGCGGCACCCCACGCGTGCATGCACTCGCTGCACCGAGAAAATCGGGCGTGTCGCCATAATGCAATCCCGTCATGCCTGGCTCCGGCAAGGCCGGCGAGGAGCGGAGCAGACGACGGGGGTTCGTCTGCTACTATGTGCCGCGGAACCGAAAGGGAAAAGAAGTAGATTTTCTGATAGAAATTGCGTCCCGCGGGCAACGGAATCAAACGCGAGCTTGAATTGTGAGCGTCTGCTATTTCATGAAGGAAGCAATGGACCTTTTCCGAGAAGCGTTCTGCGCACGCGCGAGCGCCCGATGCCAAGCGGCGGAAGTCTGCACGAAAAATCGAGGAAATTCGGAAGGAGGCTGTGGATCAGCGAGTAGAAAACGTAATTGCAGCATACATATAATTGTAAGTTACGCAAAAAAAGAAAGCGGACGGAAAGAATAACACGACGTTTAAGTGGACGCCACGGATGCCCCATTTGGACGGCGCGTTGGGCACGCCCTGCTGCTCAGAGAACGAAGAAACTGGTAGCGTAGCTCCCATTATCGATTGGTAGCGCAGGTAGGTCCCTTCCTCGATTTTTAGTTCGTGCAGCCACCGCCTGGTGCCGTCGGTATGTGAAAAAGGTCCATTGACAACCCGTGCTTTGTTTGCAGGTTTTAAGTCGCTCTGTTGCGGTACTGACGCTGAAATATACCAGTGTGTCAAGAAATGCTCAGAACAAACGCACCAGGGACCCGCGAGATATTTATCATCATCCGTGGCGGGTGAAAAATTGAACATTTGTCGACAAACCTCCCCAGCAGAAACCTCTGACTGCCCAATAAGCATCAGAGAAAGCTAAACATAGTGACTTTACGCGAGGCTTGGGCAACATCATCATGTTTAACATTTACCTACGTCCACTATCTTGCCCCGTCGTATTTTGTTCGAGAAAGCCTCGTTCTCGACGTCCTCACCAAGGCTACATATTCGATCCACCTGTAATGACGATCGAAATCGAGAGTCCCTCGAAAAGTTTTGCTGGAGATTCCAACATACTAGTTTTAAGCCGTACTCTTTCAGTGGTTCACGCATATTATGCTCAAACGGATCAAGCTTCTGCTCGGACAGCATCATCAGTTTTGTTCATTGTAAACGGTTATAAGAATTGAAAGATCGCAACCAGCTGCTTTGCAGACAGCTGGGTGGAAATCACGCCGTCTGTAACTATCTCTACGGTAGCCGAGTTGCTTGAAGTCAACGCAACTATAAACTACAGGTTGCAGCGTTCAACGCTTGTAGATAAACGTTGGCAGTGACTGCATCTCGCATTCCCACCCATCACTCCGAAGAGAAAGGCGCTAGTTTCGGTTTGAGGTCGGTACTCTGTCTGCAACATAGATGGCGGCAGCATCAGTCTTCTGCGCTCGGTGCATTTGGCGAGTTCGTTTGAGTCCAGTTCTCCGTGCAACACTCTGCGAGTGCGATGCATTCTGGGAGAGAACTCGAGCGGTGCCAGTGCGTGTGAAACGAACTCGCTATAAGCTTGCTCCGCTCCACTCAAACTTCCTTAGCACAAACATGAGCTAAGCTCGGACGATTCTAGGCAAATTTACCGGTAGCTGGAGGCTGGCGCTTAGCATGGGCATGTACTACAGCACATTGCTTTTATCTTTTTCTTGCATAACTTTCATCTCGGCAAAAGAGGAGGATAGCTAGCTTTTATTTTTCCAGGACGACACAAGCTGCCTACGTAATGAGCCGCTACGTGATCGATAATCACTCGGTGTTCCCGGGCTAATAGGGGTTGGTATAGTTTAATCGAAACGCGTTTCGTCGACAACGCTACATTGACGCACGTTTTGCAGACACACGCTTTGTATAGATGCCCCGACATTTTGTAAAAGTTAGTTTTGTGAACACGTGCTTTCGCGACATATCGTCCACAAAAAATTTGTTTTACTAAGGGGATTGGAATGAATTGGTGGCTTCATTTTGCTATCTGGCAGCATACCGGCAATGCGGCAAACCACCCAGTCGGTTCCGATACAGCAAAAAAAAAGAAACAAACCCGAGATTTTTAAACTTATGTTTCCAAACAGTTTCAATAATTATTTTCCTCCCGCTTTGCTCAGTTTAACTTGGAAAAAAAATCAGGCCCGAGGCTTACTGACAAGCTTCTGTCGGAACAGCACTCAAGTTCAACGAGTCAGGTTACCATAAAAATGCCGGGGGCTGAGACCGTTTACTTAGTAAACAGCCGTCGATGAAACATCGCAACCTTTCCTGTCCATCTTGCTGCCGACCGTGTTGTATGGTGGATGTGCAT
Organism: Ixodes ricinus; assembly: GCA_037355805.1. Taxonomy (NCBI): domain Eukaryota; kingdom Metazoa; phylum Arthropoda; class Arachnida; order Ixodida; family Ixodidae; genus Ixodes; species Ixodes ricinus. The sequence goes on along the minus strand of JAZHYW010055811.1, from coordinate 2,684 downwards.
ATTCATCGTCATCCTCTACACTGAACATCGCAACCATCATCATCTAGACCAAGGGTGGCCAAGCTACGGCTCTTCGCGTGTTAGAGTGCAGCTCGCTGATGTCCCCGCGCGCTCTCTCCTACTCTACCTCAATGCTCTGCCATACTCCGACGTACAACGTAGCAAACGCGGAATAGCACAACCTACACAGATACTGATTGGTCGCAGATATCGAGTTCCTGCTCCATGGCCAATCAAAGACGCACGTTCAGCCATAGCCTCCTCTATACTCACAAAGCGTGGCAGTTCGACGGTGGAGCCATGAGTGCTTGATCGCAGGTTTGGAGTGCGAGGATCTGGTAGCACAGGGCATCGAATAGCCATTTCTCGTTGAACCGGGACGACAGCGCACAGCGCGTTTGCAGCGGCGATTACCCAAAACACTCTTGTTCACTCGGAAGAAGTGTGTTTCGGCGTCTCGCCGCAGCGGGGTGCCAGTCACGTGGCTCTCCTCTCATCCGTTAAGTGCCGCTCCACCTTTTCCATATCGGCGGCCGCTTGTCGTGGCGATCTGCCAGGCTTTGTCAGTGTATAGGAGGCTATGGTTCAGCGCTACGCTGCTTTCGCTGCGCTTAACGTCGGAGTATAAGAGAGCCCTCAGTTTCTCGGGACATAATTGCGTCGGCATCGACACCAGCGTGTCTCGCAGCGTTTCACATAAAGCGCGACGCCAGCAGGCGTCAACGTCACGAGTGACGTGTCTGCCGCTTGGCGGCTTCTCCCGTCCAGCATCAACGTACATTTGCCGTTTGGGGCAGGTCGGGGTCCACTAACGATGACGTCACCCGGCAGGCCTCGCTCTTCTTCGTGGTATTGACCCAGACCGTGCTGTCGTGCGGACGTGGCTGATGCAAAGCTCTATGACTCTAATGGCCAATTCGTCTGGGCCCGCATCGCATTGGTGCAGTGCGGTTCGTGGCACACGGAAGGCTAGAGGGGAGAGGGAGCTTCCTTCTCTCCCCGCCAGCCTTTCGTATACTAATGTGGAAAGAGTTTACTGCACTGGATGGGTGCGGTGTGCCCCCAAATGAATGGGCCATAAGGATGGAGGCCGAAATTCAACCAATGTTTCATCTACAATCCCAACCCGCTGTCGGCTGTCCCTTTTTCCTATCTGTGCGAGACTTTGTGGTTGTGCTCCATGACTTCGCATTTACCGCTATAGGTCAATGCTTTCGTCGGGACAGGTACGGGAGCAGATGACTGCGAACGCCATGCTCGTCGGGCCGGGTACCGGGAGGTGCCCGTCCCGACGAGCATTGGCGCGCACAATCATCTCGTTCTAGGTACCACACTCTGGGACGGCCCCAAGAAACCGTTGTACGTCTCGTCATCACTTGTCCGGTCTTTTTCTTCTGCCGGCTGATCGTCCTAACAATGCATCCATGCAAAATGGCGACCGTGAAAAACAAACTCTCACCATTGCTTGTTCATTGAGTTTTATGTCTTTCTTTGGCATCACATTCTTTTGTTCCTGTGAGATTAAAAAAAAAAAACATTCAGTACACAATAGAGATTGCAGGAGCAGGTATCACCACATCACGCTAGAAGCAATGCGGGGCGCAAGTTTGTCTGCTTCTTTTGCAGGGGTTATGATGGCCTTCAGAACGCCCAGCTTCTGATACGCTTGCGAATGAATGATAGTGGGTAGAGCTCAAGGCAGCTTGCTTTGATGTCTACCCACTATCCTTCAATCAGAGCCAATCAGAACTCGGCGTTCTGACGTCACCACAAGCCCTGCAAAAGAAGCAGATGAGCTTGAGACCCGCATTAACATTACTCGAGTAGTGGAACCTGCGAACTAATGGTCGCTGGAGCACCGTCCCTTGACGACCATGACTTGATTAACATGACAGTTAATTTTTAAACAAACTAAACGTACCCTTACTAGCGATCTAAGCACGCTGCATGTCCGCCAACGTTAGAATAAAATAGTTTAAGCACTCCTGACCTGCAAGAGACGCCTTGCGTAATCATCGACTATGACGCTAGTCTGCAGTGTACTTCAATGCAACTAAACAAGGTACAGGGTTGCCAATGAAAGACTGCAGAGTAAAACATACAGCTTATCTACTTGCGTAACAATTCCGATCTAGAGTTACTTGACTAACGCGGTGTTTTAATGATCGAGTAATCGAAGCAGTTTGTGGTCTAAAGAAACACCGTACGTTCATGGGCAAATGACGCCGTCCCAAGGCACCTGTCCTCGGGACGGCGTCTTCTTACTTTGCTACCTAACTGATGGTGCGACACAAATTGACCGCTTTCGAAATTCCAGTCTGGCAACTTTGATCACTATCATAATATCACATTATGGCATCAGTGCCTAATTTAAGGGTGATAAAGAAAGAAGTTGAAGTTACTACCAAGCAGAGGATATATGAGACCTGCACGGTGCAGACCGCAGTACAGCACGACGTCCGAATTGGATACAGCGCTGCAGTAAGCGTTCGATTTCGATGTGCGGTCCAACCGAATCACTTGGCGCAAGCTTGGGCTCTAAAGCCATTTTGATGAGAGAAATTCAATCGAGAGGTCATGGGTCGCTGTCCAATTCGTATCTCACACCATCATGCTGACACAGATCAAGAAAAATTATGAGGAACTTGATCGAAATAGCCAATTTTTATCTACCATTGACGCGC